>SNQJ01S0013954.1:39508-80794 GCA_010110895.2 Picea sitchensis
CACCATAAGGATGGGATTGTTGTCAAGTAAAAGTTATTTAAAATCCTTGCGGGTACACCAGTGCATACAATTAGAAACAATCCAAAAAATAAGGATGAAACGTTGTGCCTATAATTAAGAGACAATCCATAAATTAGATAAATTGTTGTGCATATGTTATGCGACAATCCAGAAATCAATGGCATTTTAAGGAGGGAGAACTTCGTTTGCCAGGGACGGAGGTTGCCAGAGACGAATTTACAGAACAATACAAAACGAAAATGCCCGACACCCATTGCAGAACGAATTCTCTGAACTAATTTTACAAAAACGGAAATGCCAACACACTCATTGCCAGAACGCATTCTCAGAACTGAATTTTACAAAACGGCAATGCCAATACACTCATTGCCAGAACGAATTCTCAGAACAAATTTTACAAAACAAAAATGCTAATACACTCATTTTCATAACAAATTCTCATAACTAAATTTTACAAAAACGGAATGCCAATACACTCATTGCCAGAATGAATTCTCAGAACTAATTTTTCAAAACGAAAATTCCAATACACTCATTGCCAGAACGAATTCTCAGAACTAAATTTTACAAAAACGAAAATGCCAATACACTTATTGCCAGAAGAATTCTCAGAACAATTTTACAAAACGAAAATGCCAATACACTCATTGCCAGAACAAATTCTCATAACTAAATTTTACAAAAACAGAATGCCAATACACTCATAGCAATATTTAAAAATGCCTCCATAAACGCCCACAGTCATATATAAATGCCCACATTAAAACAAAACACCCACATTCATATATAAAAACGCCCACCATAATTTATAAAGGCCTATAGAAATACAAAATGCCCACAATAATATATAAATGCCCCCATTATTACAAAACGCCCATAGCCATATATAAAAACGCCCACCATAGTTTATAAATCCCTACAACAATACAAAATGCCCACAGTAATATATAAATGCCCCCATTATTACAAAACACCCATAGCCATATATAAAAATGCCCACCATAATTTATAAGCGCCTACAACAATACAAAATGCCCACAGTAATATATAAATGCCCCCATTATTAAAAAACGCCCATAGCCATATATAAAAATGCCCATAGTCAGATATAAATGCCCACAGTCATATATAAATGCCCACATTAAAACAAAACGCCCACAGTTAGATATAAACGCCCACTGTAATTTATAAACACCTAAAGAACACCAATAAGAAATTGCAGCCAATAGTAAGAGAATGTCAAAGCCAAGGCTAACGCATCGAAAGGATTGAGGGGTTATAACAACCTAGGCATAGAAAACAACAACAAGGAAACATAATGATCCAAAATTCAACACATCAATCATCATCATAAGGATTCATATACAACTTTAAACAATTTTCCTTTTATTCTTAAACAAACAAACGCACTTCCGTACCTGTGATCGATGACCAATAACCCGAAGACGCTATCCGGCACTTGATCTCCATGACACTCCCGCTCGTTGACCCCCGAGACCTCACCGATACCTCCCAGCCAATGCTAGGGGTATGCTTCTTCCCCCTTACCCCCCTAAGCCGCAAAGGGGCCACACACTATCTAGATGGTACGTCTAGCTCCCAGCTCACCTCGCAAGGCCGAGCTACCACTTCTATCCGAGCTAGGAAAACCCAACTCCCCACAAGTAATCATTAAAGTCACAAATCCGCCAGCGTAACATTACGCTAATTTTCGATCCCCTACTTCATCCTCCTTCCTCTCTTTTATATAGTTTTAGAACTTCCAAACTTTCCCTAAATATTATTTAATTTAAGTTTTAATAAAAATCTTCTAATAATTCTCCTTCGTACAAGTGTCGTCCATCCCCCACTTTCCTCCAATAAATATTTTCTTTAAATTAATAATTGTTTCATTTCCCTCACCCACCAAGAATTGCTCCTAAATTTACTCCTAGGTGTTCCTGGATTCCCTTACGGGTTTAAATACTTTCCCTAAAATGAAGTTGTTAATTTAGTTCAATTTAGAGGGTTCTTAATTGCAGATTCTTTACTATGTTTACCTCGCCTTTTACCATAAGTTTCCCTCTTTCTCTTATTATGTTTCCTCCATTTATTAGTTTCCTAATTTTTTATTATTCCCTTCTTTCCCCTTTTTATTAGAGTCAAAATGTGAGTTGCGCAAATTAATCATTTTTCCTTTTTATTAATAATTTAATATCTTTTACACCTTCACAAGTTAAATAATCAAATTCTTCTTTACCTTTGATATCCACAGATTTTATTTAAGTTCTTACTCTCTTCATTTTACCCAAAAATTTATGAAGTCCACAACTATTACTTAAGTGGTTTTTAGCTTAAAATTTATTATTTTGTTTTTTTATATGGTATTTTTCTGAAGGATAAACAAAAGTTTACCCCAAGAGAAGTTTTTAGACTTAAAACTTAGATTCTGAAGTGTGCGACATTTATTTAGAGAAGTTGTTTTGTTTTTTTTTTAATTATTAACGTGTTAACTTTCTTAGGGCCATCTAGGTTTGTTCCTTTATTACCATCATCGTGACGTGCCCTTCAGGATGCACTACGTATTCCAAGGGTGCCACTCGCCTCTAGCGTTACTTTTGCGCGACGTGCCCCTCAGGATGCACCATGTGCTCCAAGGGTGCCACTTGCCTCTTGTGTTTCTTTTGTGCGATGTACCCTTCAGGATGCACCATGTGCTCCAAGGGTTCCACTCACCTCTTGACTGATTGGTAGACATCAATAACCCCTAGAGCAACACTCCACCAGGTGAACTTGTGGGAGACTAAGGAATTCTAAGGAATAAGGCCCCTGCCTTATTGTGTGCCCCTTAGAATCATCATGAGCGACTGTCACAGTCTGCCCTCACGGCATCGTGGGTCCTCTCAAACTAGGTAATCGTTAACCTACAGTTCGAGCCACGACAGGAGTGTTAGTAGGTTGTGGCGGGGTTTTTGTCCACCCCTCTCCCTCAACCTCTATGGTAGTCGTGTGTGTGGCCCCTTTACTCCATATGTGAGTCTAGTCGGCAAGCTATCGTCATCCTACATCATCAACAATCATGTCCACATCATATCCTCTAATCAAACGTACTAAAATCACAGTAAAACCATCAAAACCCAATAGCACACTCCCTGACTCGATCCAAAGTCCAAGGGGTTCCGTCGATGCCTATGCATCCTCAAGGTCCAAAACTCTGCACACTCAGTAAAATCGAGTCAACAACACCTATCTATGTCAATGCAGTAAAACATCATCTCATCTACCATAACACATCATAATCAAGGATAAATGTTTTAATATCATAATAGTCCAGATCACTTGTGAGCAAGTGTCCTCAAAGAATAAGTTTTCTCAGTGCGCCAGAGCGGGATGTTACAGAATAACCAGATATGTAGACTATGCATTTAGAATTATTAAGCGAAAAATCTTCTTCCATATTATTATTGATTTTCCTAAGTTATCATTATGACAAAGGCAAATACACTACTTATAAACTAACAAACAAAATTTTATTTATTACAAATAGAATATCTTAAAATATTTGTAAATTATGTGAGTGAAAAATGGAGAAGAAGACAAACCTAAAAGACACAATAATAAAGAGCTTCCTAGAAAACGAGTACATCACAGCGAAGGAAGTTCCACCACCCAAGTGTTGGAATTGATGAGGAACCTTATCGTGGAATTACAAGTATTCAAAACTGATAAGGAAAAAGTAAAGAAATGTCAAGAATATCAACAAGAAATTAATGAGATATTTATACGAAGCATAGAAACAAATAAAATTTGAAAGAATAATTAAGTGGACGAGGAAGTTAGTAAAAAGTCCTCCAAATATTCTATCCATGAAATAGAAAGAGAAATAAATTCTTCTAATAACACACGCATGATAGAAAACAAAGCATCTACAGTAATGAAAATAAAATAGATGGGCCATTTAGATGGAGAGTTTAAGAAAATAAAACCTTCTACTTTTGGTGGTGAGTCTAGAACCCATGAGGAGGCAGAAGCTTGGTTTCTTGAAATAAAGAAATACTTCTAGATATACACCTACTCTAGTAATATGAAAGTAAGAATGGTTATTTACAATCTGAAAGGTAAATCCAACATATGGTGGCCAAAATTAAACTTATCCAAAGGACTAAAAGAAAATACGATGGAATGGGAAGATTTCAAGAAGCATTTCAAGAAACAATACTTATGTGAAAGTTATTATGAGAGAAAGACTAAATCTTTTTATGAACTGATGTTAGGAAAGATTCTCATGGAGGATCTAATCACTACGTTTATGGAATTATTGATATTTGTACCTTATATAAAATATGAAAAGGTAAAATATTCTTAGGTTTCTAAGTTTTTTATCTTAGTCAAACAAGGAAAGAATAGACTTCGATAACCCAAAAAACTTGAATGAAGTACTACGAAAAACAAGGATTTGTTATGATCAATACAAAAACAGATTTGAAAATCCAAAGGCATGGATAGAAGAGAAGCATGGGAAATTATATTAGAGGAAAAAGGGTCTCAACCTTTACCCTCCCAAACTATGAAAAAATGAAATCAAGAAAACAACTCACATAGAAATGCACCACAAGTATCGGGAAGTCAGATAGTCAACTTTAGATTCAAGAAAGAAAATGATAATTCTAGAGAGCCATTGAAATGTTGGGTATGTCACAAACAACATTTATTGAGAAATTGTCCCTATAGGAATGTTGCAAATAAAACTATTCAGAAGATACAAGAATCTTCAACAGTTTGAGAAATTGGCAAAATAATTCATAGAATCAATGCAGCTTTGGATGGAAGGCAAGCATATCGTCAATCCACCATTGTTGAAATTGAAGGTAAAATTCATAACAACAAAGTATCTATTGTAATTGACCCAAGATCTATTTTAAGTTATGTTACCCCAACATTAGTAGACTCGAATAAGCTAAAGAAGGTAAAGCATGCTAAATCATGGTTATTTTAATTAGCAACATGCACAAAATGAAAGGTAACATAATTCATTCCTGATTTTGAACTCAATATAAGCAGTCCAAATACAAAGATAAATTTGAATGTATTGCCTTTAGGAAATTATGACATAATTATTTGGATGGACTGGTTAGAAAAGAACAAAGTGATATTCAACTGTTATGAAAAATAAATTGTATATAAGGATGAAAACAAGATATCAAGGACAATACAAGGAGTTAGAAAAATAGTTTATATTAGACAGATATCAACAATGCAATTCAAAAAGTATATTAGTAAAGGTTGCAAAATATATGCTATTCAAGTAACAAATCTGCTAGAAAGATAAAGCAAACCATGTTTGGAATATTTTGCAGTTCTTCGGGGATTTAAAAATGTATTCATGGAATAAATACTAGAACTAACTCCAAGGAGAGAAATATATTTCTCTATTGATATACTACCTGGATCTGCACCAATATGAAAGGCACGTTACAGGATGAGTGTTCTTGAGTTAACATAATTAAAAATTCAATTACAGGAACTGCTAGATAAAGAATACATTAGACCAAGTGTTTCATTGTAGGGAGCACTACCATTATTTATTAAAAAGAAATATGGAACGTTAAGATTATGTATTGACTATATAAAATTGAATAAAATGGAATAAAATGACGATTAAAAACAAATACCCTCTACCTAGGATCAATGATCTATTTGACTAGGTTGGAGGAGAAAAAATATGATCTAAACTAGACTTGAGATCTGGTTATCACAAGATCAGGATAAAGGGAGAAGACGTAAACAAATTAACATTTAGAACATGTTATGTACATTATGAATTTGTAGTGATTCCATTTGTACTCACTGTACTTACTGACGCATCAACAAATTTTATGTGCTTAGTGAATAATATATTGAGCTAGTATTTGGATGAATTTGTACTCATTTTTATTGATGATATATTAATCTATTCAAAAACTAAATAATAACATGGAAAACATTTGAAAATAGTATTACATACTCTAAGAGAGCATAAATTATATTCTAAGTTTGATAAATATGATTTCTATCAAAGAAAGATACAATATTTAGGACATGTGATATCAGAAGATGGTATTGCAGTAGACCCTAAAACAATTAAAGCAATTCTGGAATGGCCTATTCCTAAATATCTAGAAGACATACGATCATTCATGGGGATTATCGGTTATTAGTAGAGGTTTTTCGAAGGGTTTTCCAGAATATCCTACCCTATACATCATTGCAGAAAAAGGGGACCAAATTTATTTGGTCTCAAAAAATCTAAGACAATTTTGATAAATTGAAAGGTTTGTTACCTACAACACCAATACTTAAGGTGGATGAACCTTATAAGTACTTTACAATATGTGTGCATGCAATCAAACAAGTATTGGGAGGAGTACTGAAACAATATGGACATGTCATTTGTTATGAATCACACAAATTAAAGGAATATGAAAAAACTACGTAACACATGATTTAGAATTATTGTCTATAATTCATGCACTAAAAATATGGCTACATTATTTAATGGTAAGACAATTTCTAGTGCTAACAGATAGAATTTGTGTGAAACACTTGTTCAATGAACAAGATCTCAATGCCAAAAAAATGAGGTGGTTATCTTTTCTAAGTGAGTTCAATTTTGAAGTACGACACATCAAACGAAAGCAAAATAAAGTTGGATATGCACTCACCCAAAGAAATAATGAGTTATATGAAGTAATTATCAACAAAGAAGAAAATGATATTGAGGACATAATTAAATTTGCAAGCATAAATGATGTACAATACATCAAAACAACATATCAATTACAGAAAAATGAGGGAAATTTGAACATCACAGATTTAAGTCTCGATAAAAATGGATTATTAAGGTTTAAAAATAGGTTATATGTACCTAATTATGTTGAATTGAAGATGATGATCCTCAATGAGTTGCAAAAAATCCCTATTCTAGAAATCCAAGATACCAGAAAATGATAAAAACTTTAATCAAACAATTTTATTGGCCTAATATGAAATTTGAAGCAACTGAATACTTATCTAAATTCTTAGATTGCCAACCGGTGAAATCTCAACATCACCATCTTGCAAGTCTTTTACAACCTGTGCATATACTAGATTTAAAATGGGGAATTATTTAAATGGACTTCATTACAGGTTTTCCCAAGACTAAATCACAAAACGATTCAATTATAGTAGTAATTGATAAGTTAAGTAAGTCTGCAGACTTTATATCTATGAAATCTACTTATAAAGAAATTAATATTGCTGAATTTTTTTATCAAAGAAATATTTAGATTGCATGGGGTTCCTAAGATAGTGATTTCAGATAGAGACATTAAATTTACCTCAAATTTTTGGAAGGAATTGTTTGTAGGTTTGGGTACTAATTTGAATTTCAGCATAAGTTACCATTCACATACGGATGGGAAAACAAAACGTACAAATCATATTATTGAAGATATGTTATAAATGTATGTAAGAACAAAAACAAGTAAGTGGGAAGAATATTTACATATAGTCCAATTCACATATAATAATGGGTATCAAGCATCAACAAAGATGAGTCCCTTTGAAGTTTTATATGGAAGAAAATGTACTACCATGATCTGTTGGGATAATTTGGTTGACAGGATTATGGTTGGACCCGCAATTCTCCAAGAAATAGAACAAATGGTGAAAAGGGTGGAACATAACTTAAATGTGGCGCAAGATCTATAGAAAAGCTACATAGATATGAAAATGAGACATTGGAAATTTAATATTGGAGAACATGTGTACCTTAAAGTTAAAGCAAGGAGGACCTCCCTAAATCTAGGGAACTGTTCCAAGTTGGCACTAAGTTTTTGTGGTCCACTTGAAGTCTTAACTTGAACCAAACCAATGGAATACCAACTAGAACTCCCTGCAAATTGAAAAGTGTTGGAAAATGTTTAACAGACAGCATATGCTTGTCATTGATTGAAATTATAGCAATGAAGATGGCATGAGTACAGGAAGAATGTAATAGGTGGGCACCAGAATTATTTTGGGAAGAAGTTGCAGAGCAACCTCGATAAGATCAGAAGAGATAGTGCAGAGGATGTTTGGTATGTCTTATAGGCAGCGTAATCTTGTCATTGATGGCAAGTACAACAGTGATGATGGCTTGAGTACAATAGCGATGATCAGCAGCGCAGTGATATTTAGGAAGACCAGCAATGCAACAATTGTCTAAACACAACAATCCTCAGTCATCAAATCGAGGATTGATCTAAACTATTGATCAGGCATGATGAAGTCCCATAAAGTTTGAGAAGCACTATTGATCGTTGGATCCCATCCAAAATCTTCGATAGAACGAGGGTCCTCAGATATGAATTTAGACAAGATGAGAGTGTTGAAGAGGAGGATAGATCTCAGGCATTCGATCCAAGCATGGGATCCGACCATCGTTGGATCAAGCAGAACCTGCACGCTCTCTAAAATAGAAGGAGAAGTGGGCATATAAAATCCTGGAAAACGGAGGACCATCCATCATCAGGTAGGACACCTAGCGAAAGATTGTCAGGTCAGTGACTGGAGAGTCAAAGGAATGATGTTCCCTAACCTCTTGAAATCGTGATCTGCGAAATCACGATTCAATCTAATCCGTCAGATTCAAGATCAAATCTGGACCGTTGATCCAACTCCATATTGGAGTTTCACGAATCGCGACATGGAGAGACAAGAAAACAATGAAACAAGAATGTTGAAATTGCGATAAGTGAAATCGCGATTTAATCGCAGCCATTGAATCAAGATTGAATCTGGACCATTGATCCAAGTCCATTTTAGGGTTTCGAGGATCGAGTGTTAGAGATGTCAAAGAGTATTAACATCAAGAATCCCGATATCGCGATATGCAAAATCGAGATGTAATTGCAACCATCGGATCAAGATTTGATCTGGACCATTGATTCGACTTCTTTACGAAGTTTCGTGGATCGGGAATTTGAAGTGACAAAAAAATTGAACATCAAGCATGTCGAAATTGCAAAATGTGAAATCACGAAATGATTTGAACCATCAGATCAAGTGTTGATCAGGACCGTTGATCCCATGCCATTTCGGGGATCGCGACTTGGAGAGGCAAGAACTCAATGAAACCAGAGTGTCGAAATCGCGATATACGAAATCGTGATTCAATCGCAGCCATTGAATCAAGATTAGATGTGGACCATTGAATCATAGGACATGTGGCAAGCGATCAAAATTTCACTGACTTGAGTTCAACGGACCATAGTGTTGAAACTCACGAGATGTGAAATCGCAAAAGCACCTTATGCATAAGGCTGTGGTCATAGCCCTTGGTCACATCAGCGAGAGATGGAGGAAAGAGCTAGAGCAACCAAGCTCGTTTTCGGGGATCACGACTGGGGATGTTGAGACACATGGTCACACGAATGTTGAATTTCTGAAATAAATGAAAGATCCCATGGAATAAATCAAATGGTGCAGGTGAATTTGAACAAGATTGGAGGGCTACTATAGCTCGACACAGTGTAACTGCCAGAAATCACTGATGGTTTATGCCAGAGGACTCGAAGACACTTCGGTGTGATCACCAGAGGCGATGAAGAGTCTCTAAGCTTCGCCTAGTGAAGAAAGATGATTCTTAGAGGGATTGACAGCTGGATGAGGGTTGGAACCTGTAACGGAAACAAAAAGGATAAGCTCGACTATGCCAGAGAAGACAAAGAGTCTCAACTGCCAGAGAGGCTGAGGAATCTCATCATAACACCCACTGATGTTGAACGCGTGGGAAAACCACCAGAGAAGATGAAGAGTTACCATGATGATCAGGCAGAGCACTCGAGAGGTGGAGGATATCGACGCGGTGTGAGTATGCAGAGGGATTGCACACATTGCATGCACAAGGTGCACTAAAGCTATAAGTACACAGTACAGAGAAGAGATGGGGTTGCTATTGTTGTTGTGGTTGTTGTGGTTGTTGTTGTTGAAGGTGATTCATGTGTGAAGAAGGAGGAGAGTGCAGCAGCTGAATCGAATAGAAGAGGAACTATGCAGTGAATGGACATGGCGCACATAGAATAAAAAGCAAAAGACCAGACAACACAAGTCATGTGTGCAAGAAGGCAATGAGGCAGACAGAGAAACGAAATGCAGCAGAACAGTGATGAGTCTGGTAAGCCATTGTTGAACATTATATCACTGTAATAAGTTTCAGTAGCAAAGATTTATATTTCAGTGTGGAAGGGAGGTGTTGGGGAGGACTGCTATCCTCATAGGTTCAAGTGGGTTCTTGAACATAGGGATTTGTAGCTTCCATCTGGTTGCAGCCAGAGAAACCAGGGTAGCAGGGTGGTGCAAGGGAGAACTATTGTTCTCTATTATACAGGTTGGTTTCCTATATGATTGGAAGTTGGTGCTTCCATCCAGTTGGTGCTGGAAACACTCAGGGAGTTGGTGCTTCCTTCCAGTTGGTGCTAGAGAAACCAGGGAGTTGGTTTTTGCTTCTAGTGGGTACTAGAGAAAACAGAGAGTTGGTGCTCTCAAGAAGTAGCAGCTTGCAAAACTGAGGTTGTAGCCTCCTTATGAGTTGGTGCTCATATGTATGATAATGTAAAGGATGTAACTATTACTTATCATATAAAGAAAAAGATTTTTTTACCCTGTATGGGTTTCCTCGAGAAATATTTGTCTCTGTGTTTCTCATATATGTGACTGATGTTGAATGTGTCATTGGTTATTTCCCTACATTAATGTGATCATCATTCAGTGTTTCTGCAAAGAGTTTAAAAGAAGCATAATTGTTTAAGCACGGTAACAATTGATTCACCCCCCCCCCTCTTAGTTGTCAAACAATTGGTATCAGATCCGGCCCCCTTTTTATCTAAGGGTAGATCCTAGATCTTAAACATGACAAGCCATGAAGGGACTTTAGTCACTAGGCCTCCTCTATTTGATGGAACAAATTTTTCCTTCTGGAAGGCTAGAATGAGAACATACCTAATGGCCTTAGGAGCTGATGTCTGGGATGTAGTAGAGACTTGATACATAAAGCCTGTTGTGCTAGCTTCCAAAGATGATAAGTTAGAATTTATATTTAATGCTAAGGGAATGAACGCTATCTTGAATGGACTTGCAGAAGCTAAGTTTGTGAAGGTGATGCATCTTCAAACTACTAAGGAAATGTGGGACAAACTCATTAACAGTTATGAAGGTAATGAGAAGGTGAAACATGCCAAGCTTCAGACCTACAGAGTACAATTTGAAAAGCTACAGATGAAAGAAGATGAAACCATTGGGAAGTATTTTCTGAGAGTTGAAGAACTAGTAAATGCAATGAAAGCACTTGGTGAAAAAATTGAGGAACTCTCTTTAGTTCAGAAAATTTTGAGATCTCTGCCACATAGGTTCAAACCAAAAGTCTCAGCTATAGAAGAACTGAATGATATAAAGACATTGTCCTTTGATCAACTTCTAGGAATGTTGACTGCATATGAGATGAGGATAGTTACATATAAACCCACCTCTAGAGTAGCATCATTTAAAGCAGATAAGAATGAAGATTCTGAGCCTGATGAAATTGAAGCAAAATTCATGAGAAGACTAAAGAAAGGATGAGCCAAGTACCAAGGTAAGTTGCCCTTCAAATGTTTCAACTGTGGTAAGATAGGTCATTTTGCAAATAAATGTCCACACAAGAAACACGATTAGAACTACGAAAGTGAAGAGAAGCACAAATCCAGGAGATTTGATAAGAAGAAAAGTTTAAATGATGACTCCTCAGAAGAAACCGATACTGACTCTTCCTGTGAAGATAAGGTAAATGAATTCATGCTTATGGCGAAAGAGGATTATGATAATGAAAGCATAGTCAATGATGAGAATGATGAAAAAGTTGTGGTTGATATGGAAGGAGAACTAATCAGTGCATTGGAAGAGATTGACAGACTCAGAATTAAGAACAAAAAGCAAAAACAATTGCTGATACAGTTCGAGAAAGACAGTAAACAGCTTGATGAAGACCTTGCCCTGCTAAAAGTGAAATTAGAAGAGGCAAGGAAAATCGAGGATATTCTAAAACATCAGCTATCAGAAAAGAGGGCAAGATCTGAAGCCCTAGAAGAAGAAGTAGTGAAAACTAGGAAAGAGATGGAGAAGTTTCAAGCCTTGTATCATCAGAATCTGTCAAGTATCAAAGCCTCAGAAGGATTAGCCACCATTTTGAATCAACAAAGGAATCCAAAGCTGAAAACTGGTTTGGGTTATGAAGAGGGATCAAGTAGTGGTCATCCAAGAAACAAAGAACCCGTCAAGTTTGTCAAAGCTAGTGTCCATGTCAAATCGACAACCAATGACAACAACAAACCTGCAAAAACAAAGGAAGACAATCAGCTGCCCAGGACAAGTAAAGAAAAAGGTGCCAGGATTGAATCTGTAGAACAAAGAAATAATGCACTCCCTGCTCAAAGACATCATCAACATGAAAGAAATCGATTTTCTCAAAGAAGACAACCTTTTTCCAGGTAAAAATTTTTTTTCTATGGATATTGTTTCTACTGTTCTAACTTTGGTCACAAAGATGTAAATTGTTCCTTAAGACTTAGACATGATAAATTAATATTTCCAAGGAATAAATATCTGCCACAACAAAGAATGATACAACAAAGTAACAAACCATCACAAATTGCAAATTGCCAAATTAAGTCTAGAGACATGCAACTGAGGAGGTCAAGGATTAATAAACAGTCAATGAGCAGACAACGCTGCAACAATAACTTTGACCTATTGAACAATGAGATTGAATGCTATAACTGTCACAACTTTGGCCACAAAGATGCAAACTGCCATCTCAAGAATTACAAAGAAGATCCAAGGATAAAGTTCTTAGATAGAAAGACCAACACATGGAAGAGGAAAGATAGTGAAAAATGTGGTCAAGCACTTTCAACTCAAAAACAAAAGGCCTATGGGAATATAGACAGTGGATGTTCCAAGCACGTGACTAGAGACAAGGATAAGCTATTGTCCATAAGTAAAAGAAAAACAGGAAATGTGATCCTTGAAAATGATGAACCAGGCAAAATCAAGGATAGAGGGATGATGAGTTTGAGTAATGACAAAGGANGAACCAGGCAAAATCAAGGATAGAGGGATGATGAGTTTGAGTAATGACAAAGGAGATGCCGAGTACGTTTTGCTTGTGGATGATTTGAAACATAATTTGCTCAGTACAAGTCAAAAATGCGACAGAGGCAGTGAAGAGGTGTACACGTCCAAAGATTGTAAGGTAAATGTAAACTCAGGACAAGTGGTGAATAAAGGCATAAGGACAATTAATGATGTTGAAATTGAATCCTCCCCTGCAAGTAAGGAAGAAGATTCAGATACAATAAAAGCATGCTCAGTTAGCATTTTTCCCATGGATGAAGTAGGAGAAGAACCATGTCATAAGCTCAAAGCAGAAGTCTTGAAGGTTGAGAAGGAAAACACCCAAAGAAAGTTCTTAAATAGCTCCATGACCTTGGATAAGATCTTGGATAGCCAGAGATCACCAAATGACAAATCTGGTGTTGAATACAACAAGGAAGAAATCAGTACTCCTAAGAAACCTGATAGAGGTCCTCTATCTGTGAAAATGAAAAGTAGGTATGAGAGTGGTTGTAGCATCTTTTTCTTGTGATTGAATATGGTTATAAAATCCTTGGATGGTATGCATCATGAAAGAAAAATGAAAATTGCAGTGATAGAGATCAATGAGAATCAATAAGAAGATCCAAGGGTTGTTTGAAAAGTACGAGCTACAAATATGTAGTATGTCAATAGGACGACATCTCTTCAACAACAACATTTTGTTTTACAAAATGATTCACATGACATCCTGTAGAGATAACAAGAGGAAATACCTTGTCAGGGAAAGATAACCTTTTAGAAACAAAGGAGGAAAATATAGTTAGAAGCAGGGAGATAACAGTGATAGGGGGAGTCATCTACTCATGAGAAGAAAAGGTTGATGAAGGAGTCCTAGTAAGAGAGGTGAGAATTTTTTTGAGTTTTCCACAGAGGATACAACGGAAACTGAAGATGAACAGGTCCAAGAATCAGAAAGAGAAGACTCTGGTTTAGATACAAATACTCTGCAGGCCTCAAATGAGAGAGTCCATCCCATCAGGGGGAGTTTTCATTGGTTTAATATCTGATACCTCCTAAAAATACTGCAACAGCTCAGGGGGAGCATACTCTCTTTGACATTGATGTCAAAGGGGGAGAAAAGACTCTGGGTGCCTTTGTTGCCATCAATGCCAAAGGGGGAGATTGTTGGAAAATGTTTAATAGGCAACATATGCTTGTCATTGATGGAAAGTACAACAATGAAGATGGCATGAGTACAGGAAGAATGTAATAGACGGGCACCAGAAGTATTTTGGGAAGAAGCTGCAGAGCAACCTCGATAACATCAGAAGAGATAGTGTAGAGGATGTTTGGTATGGCTTACAAGCAGCGTAAGCTTAAAATTGATGGAAAGTACAGTAGTGATGATGGCTTGAGTACAACAACGATGATCAGCAGTGCAGTGATATTCAGGAAGATCAGCAACGCAACAATTGTCTAAATGCAACAATCCTCAGTCATCAAATCGAGGATTGATCTAAACTATTGATCAGGCATGGTGAAGTCCCGTAAAGTTTGAGAAGCACTATTGATCGTTGGATTCCATCCAAATATCTTGACAGAACAAGGGTCGTCAAATCTGAATTTAGACAAGAAGAGCACGTTGAAGAGGAGGATAGATCTCAGGCGTTCGATCCAAGCACGGGATCCGACCATCGTTGGATCAAGCAGAACCTACACGCTCTCTAAAGTACAAGTAGAAGTGGGCGTATAAAATCCTGGAAAAAGGAGGACCGTCCATCATCAGGAAGGACACGTGGGGAAAGATCGTCAGTTCGCTGACTAGAGAGTCAAAGGAATGATGTTCCCTAACCTCTTGAAATCACGATATGCGAAATCATGATTCAATATGAGCCGTCAGATTCAAGATCAAATCTGGATCGTTGATCGAACTCCATATGAGAGTTTCACAAATCGCGACATGGAGAGACAAGAAAACAATGCAACAAGAATGTCGAAATCGCGATATGCAAAATCGTGATTTAATCGAAGCCATTGAATCAAGATTGAATCTGGACCGTTGATCCAAGTCCATTTCGGGGTTTCAAGGATCGAATGTTGGAGATGTCAAAGAGTATTAACATCAAGAATCTCGATATCGCGATATGCGAAATCGCGATGTAATTGCAACTCTCAGATCAAGATGTGATCTGGACTGTTGATCCGACTTTTTTACGGAGTTTCGTGGATCGGGACTTTGAAGTGACAAAAACACTCAACATCAAGAATGTCGAAATCGTGAAATGCGAAATCGCAAAATGGTCTGAACCATCAGATCAAGTGTTGATCAGGACCGTTGATCCCACGTTATTTTGGGGTTTCGGGGATCGCGACTTGGAGAGGCAAGAACTCAATGCAACCAGAGTGTCAAAATTGTGATTCAATCGCAGTCATTGAATCAAGATTAGATCTGGACCATCAAATCATAATACATGTGGCAAGCGATCAAAATTTTGTTGACTTGAGGTCAACGAAGCATAGTGTTGAAACTCACGAGATGCGAACTCGTGAAAGCACCTTATGCATAAGGCTGTGGTCACGGCCCTTGGTCACATCAGCGAGAGATGGAGGAAAGAGCTAGAGCAACCAAGCTCATTTTCAGGGATCGTGACTGGGGATGTTGAGACACATGGTCACATGAATGTCGAATTGTCGAACGCCAAAATAAATGATAGATCCCTTGGAATCAATCAAACAATGCAGGTGAATTTGAACAAGATTGGAGGGCTACTGTAGCTCGACACAGTGTAACTTCCAGAAACCACTGATGGCTTCTGTCGGAGGACTCGAAGACAATTCGGTGTGATCACTAGAGGAGATGAAGAGTCTCTAAGCTTCGCCCAGTGAAGAAAGACGATTCTTAGAGGGATTGATAGCTGGATGAGGTTTGGAACCTATAACTGAAACAGAAAGGATAAACTCGACTATACCAGAGAAGACAAAGAGTCTCAACTGCCAGAGAGGCTGAGGAATCTCAACATAACACCCAGTGATGTTGAACACGCGGTAAAACTGCCAAAGAAGATGAAGAGTTACCATGATGATCAGGCAGAGCACTCGAGAGGTGGAGGATATTGGCGCGGTGTGATTATGCAGAAGGATTGCACACATTTCATGTACAACATGCACTGAACCTATAAGTACATGGTATAGAGAAGAGATGGGGTTGTTGTTGCTGTTGGAGTTGCTATGGTTGTTGTTGTTGAAGGTGATTCATGTGTGAAGAAGGAGGAGAGTGCAGCAGCTAAATCGAATAGAAGAGGAACTGTATAGTGAATGGACATGGCGCACAGAGCATAAAAAGCATAAGAACATACAACACAAGTCATGTGTGCAGGAAAGCAATGAGGCAGACAGAGAAACGAAATGCAACAGAATAGTGATGAGTCTAGTAAGCCATTGTTGAACATTATATCACTGTAATAAGTTTTAGTAGAAAAGATTTATATTTCAAGGTGGAAGGGAGGTGCTGGGGAGGACTATTGTCCTCATAGGTTCAAGTGGGTGCTTGAACACAGGGAGTTGTAGCTTCCATCTGGTTGCAGCCGGAGAAACCAGGGTGGCAGGGTGGTGCAAGGGAGAAATATTGTTCTCTATTATAAAGGTTGGTTGCCTATATGATTGGAAGTTGGTGCTTCCATCTAGTTGGTGCTAGAAACACTTAGGGAGTTGGTGCTTACTTCTAGTTGGTGCTAGAGAAACCAGGGACTTGGTGCTTCCTTCTAGTTGGTGCTAGAGAAACCAGGGAGTTGGCGCTTCCTTCTAGTGGGTGCTAGAGAAAACAGAGAGTTGGTGCTCTCAGCAAGTAGTAGCTTGCAAAATTGAGGTTGTAGCCTCTTTATGAGTTGGTGCTCATATGTATGATAATGTAAAGAGAGTAACTATTACTTATCATATAAAGAAAAAGAGGTTTTTACCCTGTATGGGTTTCCTCGGGAAATATTTGTCTCTGTGTTTCTCATATATGTGACTGATGTTGAATGTGCCATTGTTTATTTCCATGCATTAATGTGATCATCATTCAGTGTTTTTGCAAAGAGTTTAAAAGAAGCATAATTGTTTAAGCACGGTAAGAATTGATTCACCCCCCCCTCTCAGTTGTCCAACAAAAAGTTCATAATGTTTTTCATGTTTCATTATTAAAAATATGTATTCATGATCCTGCTCACATCATTGATTGAAACATGATGCAAGTGGAACCAAACGGCGAGTTCCAAGCGGAAACTCTATGTATTCTGGACATGAAAGAAAAAACTAGTTTGGAACAAATCCATCACACAGGTAAAAGTGCAATGGAAGAACTTTAACCCTCAGGAGGCTACTTGGGAGTTGGAAGAAGAAATGATGAAATCTTATCCAACTCTATTCCAAGTGATGAATTGAGGAAAGGACTAAAATTGAGGATAGTATTATACTTAATCGAAGAAGGATGTGACATCCTCAAATATTAAAAACAATTTATTTTAAAATTATTTCTTTGTAAATAAATTTTCCATTAATGGAAATTCAAATTTGAAATTGTGAAGGCATGTAATTATTATTTTTCTTACTGTTGTGAAAGAGTTTGACTTTCCAACTATCCTCTTTTGATGGACACATGCATGAGACAAATATTTTAATAAATTAAATGTTGGAGATAAATGGAACAACCAGGTTAAAAGTACATGGCTATGACTCCATGAGTGGGGAACATGTTGAGTTAAATCAGAGATGATTTTTACAAGTGTCGGAAGTTGAGTTATGTCAGTGACAACACCTAAAAATGGGATTTGCAGGATGTGAATTTCCTCAATGAGGTAAATGGATGGGAAAGTCCTAGGATATGAGATATGAAATATATACAACATATGTGTGAAGCATGATGCTTCTTAGTATTTTGTGGAGATAAATATTTTTTGTGTGAGCACAAGTGGTGTTAGGAAAATGATTTTTTGAATTGTACAGAAATACAATGGCTAAGGAGTGAAGCTCATTTTTCCTTTATAGATTTGTTTTTTTTCCATATTGATTTGTTCATATTACATTCATTGATTTACATATAGCTATAGAATTATTATTCATGCCACATAATTAGTTGTTATACAAGTGCATGCATTATATAATTAGTTGTTATACAAGTGCATGCATTATATATGAGTTAAATGGATTTCCTTTATTACACTTAGCATGGAATATGCATTTTGGTTATAATTATCAGAAACAGATCTGAATGCATTTTTTACAAATAAAGGATTATTAGACTTTGAAAATTTTATACAATAGTAGTATGGTTCTTCACTACTCATAGCCATGAATACTTATATAAATAAAACTACAGTACTTAATCAATGATAAGTAGAAGTGTTGTGTAAATGTGTAGTATGGTTCTTCACTACTCATAGCCATGAATACTTATATAAATAAAACTACAGTACTTAATCAATGATAAGTAGAAGTGTTGTGTAAATGTTTTTTTTAAGTTAAATAAAATACATTGGAAACAAAATATCCCTATTTACTTATTTTAGAGTTTGTCCTTTTTTTCCCCTTATTATTATAAAAAATAATTGTTCTATTGGTGTAATCGTTTTGTCATGAGTTCTCAAGGTCACCACAAAATAACCAGATATGTAAACTATGCATTTAGAATTATTAAGTGAAAACTCTTCTTCCATATTATTATTGATTTTCCTAAGTTATCATTATGACAAAGGCAGATACACTACTTATAAACTAACTATATGGCGAAAGAGAAACACTATAGATCAATTACACACTTTTAAAATAAAATAATCACATTTCATGCTCAGGTAAAATAAAGCATATTCTAGTATTAATATGCTATCCAGACGATCGAATATAAGAATGTGGATTTTGGATTCATAAAAACTTATGAACTGTCAATGAATTTAAGAATATTAATTTACAAGAAGATAGACAAATGAATAATTTCATAGAATGTTTTACCAAGGAAAAACCTTATGTAATTTTCTGAGAACAAACTATCTGTTGAGATACGGAAAATTTTGTTTATATACAAGTCTGATCCATTGTCCCTTTGAGCAAAAAAATATAGGAACAAAATCTTCAAATTCAGAACCCGAGTATCATTCGAAGGACATCGATCCCTTGTGAATCCATAACTATAAGTGCTCCAGCCTGTAAGACAAAACTAAGTAGTGAACTTTAACCTGTAAGACAAAACTAAGTAGTGAACTTAATAAAATTCACTAGGAATTTGACATAATAAAATTTAAATAAATAAAAGAAAAGGAACATAGAATACAAAATGTATCTCCGGTTAAAACTAGATCTAGGTTTCTCCGGAAAAACATGAACCAAAGTCAAGGATGCATTCCCACGACCTCACCCTGGAATGTAGAGTAAGATAAAAATGTCCTGTGGCATACTTTAAGTGTGGAAGGAGAAGGATGCTCCGGGTGAACTGATGGATTCACTCGCAGATCCAACAGATACCTGTCATTACTCTCATAACTATTACAAACATTTTATTATTATATTGAAATGAGTAACACACTTTCTGTGAAAAGAAAACCTATAGAAAAAAAATATACAAAACAAATTTTAATTGTTTAAATTAGAATGAAAGAATGGAGAGGGGTATTTGTAAATAAATCTCAACAGACCCCTGTTTCTTTTAGGTATAACTTTCACATCATAAGAAGACTTGGAATCTAAATATATGCTAAGCATGGAGTTGAATGAAGAAGCGTAGAGAGCCTTAAATCTAAACTTTAATACTAGAGAGGATAAACTTGACTTGAGATTTTACTATGATAAAAATAAAAGAATGAAAACTCTTCTCTACACTATAAGTAGACAGGTATTTGACAAACAAAAATTACCTTTGAATCCTCTAAACCACACGGACTCTGTAAAAATGGTGGACCAGTATGAATTAATAGATTAACTCTTAAAAACGTGAGGGAAACATTTATTTTTGAACATTAAACAATAGTGGTATCCACAGATTTGAGGGAAAGCTCGCATAATAAACACCTCTAAGAACTAGTGCGGATTATCAGAAAGAGGAAAAAAAATATCCTAGAATATAAGCCCTTCTGTACACAGAACCAATTCTAAAAACAAAGCATATGAATAGGTTTAAAAGTACAGGTTATGAATGAATGTTGTTACCTAGAGATTAAATTTCTTGATGAAACACAAAGTTTTTCTTTCCCTGAAAGTAGTATTACTAGTTATCCTCAGGAGCTGGAATCATCGTAGTCTAGAATAGAATGAAGGAATGAAAGGTATCTGAATACGATGGAGGGTGAAGACATCATTTGTTTCGGTTCTCAAGGAGGAGGACCGTTTCGAGACCTTCACCCTTTTGATTTGCCCAACCAACTCTTTGACTATGACACATGTAAAAGATAAATATTTTTATATTAATTGTTGAAGGACAAATGGAACATCCAAGCTGAAATCAGTTTATCATGACTCCATGAGTGTGGAACACACTTGAACTACCTCAGGGCTGAATTTTACAAGTGGGAAATAATGAATTTGGCCACTAGCAGCCCTTGAAAATCAAGGATTTGTGAAGCTGCAAAAATTACCAAAGAGTGAAAAAGACCTAGGGACAAGATTCTTTTTGAGATAGAGCATAAGCTAGGAGGCAAGAGGTTGCTTAGTATGTTGGGGAAAAGATATAACTTGCTTTTATGAACACTGATTTGAGTGTGAGGCAAGGGGATTTCTGATCTAAAATAGGACTATAGCGAAAGAGGATCATTGGAATTCACCGTTATTGACTCATGGTCAGGCTAGGGGGTGAATGGAGCAAGTAGTTTGGCTATTCTATTCTACAGTTGGGTGGAACTTAATTGTTCCATCTGTGTCTCAGCTTCGATTTCAGATATTTTATTCTACCCATTCTCTTGATGAATATTTTATTTTGTATTAAGCTGATAGGAATGAGATGAATTTGTGATAATTACTTATTCATGTGAACACATTCTCTGAACATAAATAGTAAAGAAAATGTAAGTTCTATTTGTTTTTTGATATTGGTAATATTTTGGCGTAAATATGAATGTGGATTTAGGTATAAGCAGGCATAAAGATTTATTAAAGATTGCTACATGTTGGGTAACCTTAAATACAGACCTACAGGAAGTGCCTATGCATGTTTTTTTTTATAGGTATCTGAATAAATATATATATACAAAGGAATGCATTCAATATAAATAAAACATAAGTATTGCTATGTTAATCATAACCTGCACCATGTATCTATATATATATATATATATATTGGTATGTATATATATATATATATATACAAGATACAAGATATATTGTTGCATGTTTAGATACACAGAGCTACATAAAAATCTAATGTACTCATACACAGAAAGATTTTATCGATTTCTTGAATCACATGAGATTTCAAGTAAATCAAAGGCATAGAAAAATTACAGTCTTTTTTACATTACAACAAACCCATAAGAAAAATCCCAGTGGCATATAATGCATGCTACATGTTACAGAGGTTGTTCAACACTTAACATAGTTTTAACATTCTACATAACACATGATATCATAATTGTGAATCGTGGAATTCATATACAATATAGGGTTTCCCCTTTCAATCTGTTTATTCCATTAAGGGATTAAAAATACAAGTAACTAGTTTATTTATTGAACCTTGGTTCAAAAGGTTATCATAATAGGGTACCCTAAGGTGGAACCCTATACCACTATATAAACAGAACCTAAGAAGTTAAAATCATATGCCAATATCTCGAACTCGAATACCTTTCAAGTGAGGTGATCTTGTGTATCATTTTCCTCAAAAACGATTAAGTCTTGCGAAAGGAAAATCGAGGATTAGTAAATAGTGTTATTAACAAATCAACGAAATTAAATATTGAAGATAAAATGAAAATTAGTAAATAATGTTTAGGAAGAATCAACAAAATTAACATTGAAGATGAAACACATGATTAATACTTAGCTTGAGGTTGGCATGGGTGTTTTTCGCATCGACATCATTGAGCGAATTGTCCACGGTCGGAAGGGGACGAGTGGACCCAAAAAATATTGATGGGTACCCTCGCAAGGAAACAGGGGTCCCATCATTAGTTTGGTAACTGAAAAGAATTAACTGTACGTGCCAGAATGTAAACAAGAAAGAAACATTGCTAAACATTTAATGCATTTCATAACCATAAGGATAAAGTTCACACATGAACCAGTTACTAAACTTTACACAGTAGCAAGAAAACCTTACCACACCCATGGGAATTGGTTTACGACTTTACATCATTTAATTCGTGGGTGCAATAATTCATAGTAAGTCTCCGATGTGTAACTTTTTCAAGAGATGATAGTTCAAAGACTCTTCATTTAATCAAAAAAATAATATTAAATACACAACCTATGCCTACAATGAATACCTTAAGTGAACCTAGGAGTGACTGTAGGAACCAGAGAAATATTTAACCAAGGGGTTCTTGGTGCAGAAGCATTCCCCGAGCTACTTAAATAAAAATGCAAGTATAAGTGATAAAGAGAAGATAGAGGTCATGGTCTTTCTGATAAAACCCTCAATACCTTACGAATGTAAGAGATAACTATACCATAATATATAAGGAATAATGATGTACAATTACACTTGCAAGGCCCCATAAGTGGAGTCAAGAATCACTGTAGAAAACTCAAATTTTTTTTAACTAGGGGAGTTTCGGTGATAAGTATGTCATGAATAATTCAAAAAAAATACAAGCATAAACACTAAGGAGAAGATTTAGGTTAACCTCTTGCCGACAAAACCCTAACATTGTTACGAGACTATTCTTGATTCAAGAAAACTAAATTTCCTATGTAGAACTGCATACAAGTCCCATTGAAAAACATTGAGTAGTGGGTGGTTTCCCTCATTGGAAGAGATAGGGTCATAAACCACCATGAGTTAGAGATATTTTTTTTACACAAAGCATTGATGGAAATACATTCATAGAGTTGAGGAAAATGAAAGGAAGGACCTCAACCAGAAGCCATAAGGAAAGCAGTTACAGAGACAGTCATGAATACAACTAGTCTTTCTGAACTACCACTTCTACTACATATAGCTTAAGCGATATAGTCATTGTGGACTTACTTGGTAGACGAGGAAACCAGACGGTCGTGCACCCATTTCTCGCCTTACAAAGAGAAGGAACCCTCCATGTTGTCGGATTGTATACATAGAGAAGCATTGCAGAGTTTAACACTGGGTGGTTTTACAAAATGCATAGATCCCAAGGAACAATGAGACATTAGTTATCATGGGAGCTTTCACCTTCCAGATTAATGGCGAAGGGATATTTTGGGTACGCTGGCCATGTGAATAAACGCACATGGCATATCAACATTGATCATGAGAACCTAGAACTAGTATAATGCAGAACCCTCATAACTTTCAACCAAAGAATTAATGTTATCTACAGACAAGTCTTAACTTTGCTTTCAACTGAACCGTTAACGTTGTCAGTGTTAATCCCTATCACTAAGTCGGGTGGATTTTTCATACTGGACAGTAAGTATTAGGGTGTATTCAATGTGCTAAAGGGTCTAGGGTTATGAATTGTCATGCCTGATGGGGTTCCAACCCCTCAACGCTAAAATTTCATTATTCAACCCTATCATTATACAACTGGTGCATGCTAAGACCATTTAGTCACGATGTTAAAGTTTTAATTGAAAAAAGGGCAATAAATCCCACTATTTGTAATAGATAGAGTGCAGATATAGTAAGGGCATAATTTGTTGCAAGTAGACCAGTATAGACATATGTTAATAATGTTAAACACTTCAGGTAAGGCATATGATAAATCATATATACATAATCAAGAAATGCGTTGCCTTGTATGAATATAGATGTAGGAACTATAGATATATATCTCTATAGATATATGACATGTGTATCAAACACCAATGATTAAACAATTATTGTTACATGAGATATAAGGTTATAATAAAGAAAATAAGACTTAAATGTATGGGATTTTTGTAATAAGTTTGAAGTACTCCTTCATTGGATATGAGGTGGAGAGTACTAAGACTTGTTTAAAGGTGGAGTGTTAGTAAAAAAATTTATGGGTCCCTTTGATATAGGTAGAAACCCTGTGAGGATAGATTTACTATAGACTTATGGAAACAACCAGATTACAGTTCCATGGATAGTCTAAACTTTAGTCTGTTATGAAAAAAATGTTGATACATGTTGATGCAGACCCCCTACCTTAGCAAAGTCCACTGACCTCTCAGTCTTTGGATCGCTCTCTTCCCTGAGCCAAAATGGATCTTCAGGCTCCTGTTGGAACCCTTTGAATGAATCCATAGGTCCCTTCATCCTCTGGCACAAGACTTGAGAAAACCTGAACGCCCACCCCCTTTTCGGCGCTCTTCTCTGTTCTGAACCAACACACCCCTCGGTGTTGATTCCTTTCCAACAGCCCCTTCTTATCTGGTGACCTCGGGCTATGACCCAAGGCTTAAACAACACTCCTTTCATGTTTTGGGGTTTCAGGACTCCTGCATGCGAGCTCTCCCAGTCTCCTTGTTCTTCGAATTACCGAACACTGAAATAGAGCCTAGCTCCCACTAGCTCCTACCTTCCCTCCGCCCCGTGACCAGTGGCTAACATCCAACCGACTCCCTGGCTTTTCACGTTTCGGAAATGTGGAGGGGTTAACTCCTTGTTCCTCCAACTCCCGGTTGCCGAAAGTTTGAAATCGTATCTACTACAAGATCGACGACTCTCAGCCTTCCTTGATCTAACAATCTTGGTTCTTTTGGGGTTTCGTGATTCGGGGAACCACGATGCAAGGGTCCTGCTCCTTTGTCTTTTGAATCCTCGATTACCAAAATACAGAAATCTCTTAGCATTCGATCAATGGCTCATAATAACCCGTGAGATCTATGGTCCACATCCGGGCTCGTTATTTTGCTATTTCACGATTCAGGGTTTTGGGAGACAAGGACCTCTATCCTTCCAACTCATGATACTTGAAATCGTGATGTGGACCAATGGTCTAGATCTTCCTGTGATCGACGGTTCAAATCTTTCAGGCCTTTCTCCGAAATGTTGATCGCTTGCCATGTGTCCTCCTGTGGACGGTCACGGTGCTTTCAGGATTTTGTCGAGTCCTCTCCTTTACTTCTACGAGGGTAAAACTTTGTTCTGCTCTTTTTGGATCTGATGACTATCTTTCCTTTATGTGAGATCTAACGACTCAGATCCTTCATCCCGTGCTTTGAGACTCTAAATGGTCCCATCGTTATCTTATGTGCAACTTCACCTGGTCCAATGGACTACAGCTACTGGTATGACATCTGACGGCTCAGATCAAATCTTTTGTGCATCTCCCAGGGGCTAAACCCCATGCACGTATCTTTGATCCAGTGGCTCTCATGCCACTGCGCTCCAAATCCAATGGCTAGCGCATTTTCGTTGTTTCATGTCTCTGGGATTCGAAAGACTCTCCCTCTTATGTTTCCCAATCCGCGAAATGTCGAAAACTTAAAATGCGCACCCCTTACATTGAGATCAACGAATGTTGGTCCTCGTTCCCAGATCTGACGGCTTAGATTTGATCAACTCCTATGTTCACTCCTCATGTCTTCCTGGATGTAGATTCAACGATCCATATCATTCCTCCTAGTGTTGATCCAACCGCAGTTGTGCTCCCCCTCCTGAGCTTGTGCCTCTTCCCTTCCCTTGGAAGAAATTTGATGCCCCAAGGTCTCAAACTTCGATGATTCCCTTGCGAGTCTGGTTCCTTTGGGTCTCGTTTGCGTTATAGAAATGCTTCCCCTCCTGAGCTTAGTCAACTCAAAAACCTCAAAAGGTTTCTCGACCTTTTTCTCCTTTCTTCTATTTCTCTATGCGTAAAGGAACTGTTCCTCCTGAGCTTTAGGACTTAGAATAAGTCCACCCTTGCACACTCCTTGTGCTGCTAAGATTTCCTCAATATCAGGTCCAAAGTATTTCTTGAAAATAAATTCTTCATGCCCTCTTGGTGCTCCTTTGGTCAATGCACAACTTACAGATCCTACAAAGTGTCCAGTAACTCTGGTTGTCTTCAAACTTGACAAAGAGTTCTTCTCGTGCACACTTGCACTGGCTCAATGCCCGCCTACCAGAGATTCTACAAAATCTCCAAAGATTTTGTCTCTTCTCTTTGTGCCTTCCCCTGCACAACTCATCCTCCAAGGTGTTCAACAACCTTGAGGATCCTCTTTGAGTCTATGAATCTTTCTGGTGTGCACTCCTTGCACTTTCTTTCTAACTCTGCAGAGATCAGATCCACACTCCTTGCGCTGGCTATAGAACTTCCAATGTTCTGTTGTGCACTCCTTGAATGGCCTAAAGAACCCAAATAGAAACTGACAATCTCAAAAACAAATAGTAAAATCTATCTATAAACTGTATCTACAACATACAAGTGACATTCAAATGCATAAACATACATAGACAATTCATGGGCAGGAAAAATTGCTCTTTGTATTAATCTCCAAATGTCTATACAAAATCCTTTTTTACAAAAACTGGACTGCTACAGAGTCTCAGTTCTCTCCCTTGAGATCTCTCTACTTGAGAATTCTCCTTTTCTCCCTCTCCACTCTACTCCTCTTGAGACTCATTACATAAGAGGGCTCTCTTGAGCTTATCCTCATCCACCGCCTCTGTGTTATCGCTATCTTAGAGTGACTCCTACTCCTACGACTACATTACACAAAAGGAAGTCATAGATCTGAATGATCTGGACTTAGCTGGAGGTAACCATTAAAGGAAACCTCAGCCACTACCTGTACAAAGGCATTATCTGGTCTTTATAATCCTTACAACATTAAATTCAAATTCAAATTTTGAAAAATGAGAGGGTTGCACCTCTCCCTTTCATGAATGCACGCTGGATGTGCTGGTTGGATGGTGCTTATGCTGATTTGGAGCGATGCTCCTGCATCATACTCCTTAGCTGGAAAAATCATGATCTCCTTCTCATGACCTCCTCTTCTCTACTGTTGAAATCTACCTGGATCCCAAACTTTCCATTGGAGCTATCCTCTGGCTCCTCTCCAGCTATGTTGTTGTTGCTATTGTTGCTTCTTCCCTGTTGCTCTTGTAGGCTCCTTGTTGTTCAACTTCCTCCTGCTGACTATTTCTTGCGATGACCTCAACATCAACCTCCTGATATTCTCAATCATCCTATCCAACTACTCCAATGGTTGGCTCTCCTTATGTAGTATTCTTTGTCGCACTTCTATCTCCTCAATGGGTAGATCTGCTCGATCTCCCCTGCTATCTTTATCTCTCTTTGTGGCATAAGTGGCCACTTTACTGTAGACTCCAGGTCTTCAGTCTCCTCACTGAACTATTGCTCAACTTCTTCCTGTGGAAGTTATCCTGCTACAATTTCTCCTCCTGGAATACTTCCAGCTTCTTCCAGCTTCTCCCCGAGCTGGTGTGTTCCACTACTTGCTTCCAACATAGCCTGTTGGATGTGAAAAATTTGCACCATCACCCTCCTTTTCAGGGCTTCCAATTCTTCACACAGGTCAGCGAAATCCATGTTGTCTGCTTCCTCTTTTTCTTCTTCTTCTTCTGTAGCTTCCAGTACTGGAGTGATTTCCTGTCGAGCTTCTTGGCTGAAAATTTTGAGCCATTCTCTTGAATGCTCATCTTCTGCTTCTTGGGAAAACGTAAGTGTCTGCTCCATTTCTTCCTCCATGACAGTTTCTATTGGTTGTCCTCCTGTTGTTGCTGCATCCACAACACATGCTCTGGCATCAACTAGGTTGCTTGGTAGGAACACCTCTATTCCTCCAATGATCATAATTCTCTTATGATTCTCTCCTGTCAGCACTCCTTGTTGATCTGAACTCTCCTCTGAGTTCATGAGACTTTCAGATAGTCTCATCTCTTTCCCCTTGCCCACCTGCCAATTTGGGAACTGTTTGTTGTCCACTTTGCAGTCTATAAGATCGTTTGATCCCATTTCATTGCCCACTTGGCAGTCTGAACTTTCACCACTACCCCCTTAGCATTACACGAGACCTTCCACTGATCTCTTTCCATTTCCCACCCGACAACTTGAAAGTCAACTTCTACCCACCTGGTATTTTATGAGATCCTTTGTTAATCTCATACCATTGCCCACTTGGAAATATGAATTTCCATGGCTATCCTCTTGACAGTCTATGAGATCCTCCTATGATCTCATTTCATTTCCCACCTGGAAATTCAAAAATTCATCCCTTCCCTCCTGGAAGATTATGAAATCTAAAATTGATCCCTCTTCCCCATCACTGAGGGTTTCTCTGACTTTTGTCTCGCAGATGCAAACTAGCTCTATGTCACTGATGCTTTCAGCATACCTTAACCACTTCCTCAACTCTTGTTGTTATTTCCTGGCCAACAACTTTTGAACAGGTCATTTGGCTTTCCTGTTCAGAGGTCATTCGTACCTCCAGTGTACTTTTTCCTCCTGTTGCATCTTCAATGTTAGTTGTTCCATTCTCGCTCTTATCTCAACGAGTTCCTTGTCAATCTCTACTTTATTCATATGTTGGTGGTCTCCTCTTCCACTACTCTCATGGCCTCAAGTAGCCATTTCCATCTTTCACCTGCCCTCCTGGAAAGCTTATGGATCACTCTACGTCTGAGAGCATCTACATGTCCTCCTACAACTCACCTGGTTGTCCACCATTTGTTGCACACCTTGCAACAATCACCACAAACCATCAACACTCTGTCTACCTTCTATGTCTCCTTTGCCTGAAATATACAAATGAAAATATCAGCTCTGATACCACTTGATGGTATCAGACTATATCCCTTCACAACCCTCCTCTTGTCTGTGATATGAAAACATAAAATCTATCGGCTCTGATACCACTTGATGTAGACCCCCTACCTCAACATGGTCCACTGACCTCCTGGTCTTTGGATCGCTCTCTTCCTTGACACAAAATGGCTCTTTGGGCTCTTGCTGGAATCCTTTGAACAAATCCACAGGTCCCTTCATCCTTTGGCACAGGCCTTGAGAAAACCTGCATCCTCACCCCCTTTTTGGCCCTCTTCTATGTTCTGAACCAACACACACCTCAACGTTGATTCCTTTCCAACTATCCCCTTCTTATCTGGTGACCTCAAGTTATGACCCAAGTCTTAAACAACACTCCTTTCACGTTTCGGGATTTCGACACTCCTATGTGTGCTCCTCCTGTCTTCTTGGACGTAGATTCAATGGTCCAGGTCTTTCCTCCTAGTACTAATCCAACAACAATTGTGCTCCTCCTCCTGAGCTTGTGCCTCTTCCCTTCCCTTGGAATAAATTCAACACCCGAATGTCTTGGCCTTCATTGCTTGCCTTCCAAGCCCAGTTCCTTTGGGTCTCGTCGGCATTATAGAAACATTTCCCCTCCTAAGCTTAGTCAAATCAGAAACCTTGAAAGGTTTCTCAACCTTCTACTCCTTTCTTCTGTTTCTTTGTGCACAAAGGCATTGTTCCTCTTGTGCTTCGAGACTTAGAATAATTCCATGCTCGCACACTCCTTGTGTTGCTGAGATTTCCTCAATCTCAAGTCCAAAGTATTTCTTGAAAATAAATTATTCACGCCTTCTTGGCGCTCCTTTGCTCCATGCACACCTTGCAGAGCCTATAGAGTGTTCAATAACTCTGGTTGTCTTCGAACTCGACAAAAAGTTCTTCTTGTGCACACTTGCACCGACTCAATGCTCGTCTGGTAGAGCTTGTATAGAATCTCCAAAGATTTTGTCTCTTCTCTCTGTGCCTTACCCTATACAACTTATTCTCCAAGGTGTTAAGCAACCTTGAGGCTCCTCCTTGAGTCTTTGAAACTTTCTGGTGTTCACTGCTTGCACATTCTTTCTGACTCCACAGAGCTCAGATGTGCACTACTTGTGATGGCTACAGAACTTCCAATGTTTTGTTGTGCACTCCTTGCACGGCCTAAAGTACCCATATAGAAACGAAAAAACTCACAAACAAATAGTAAAATCTATCTATAACCTGTATCTAGAACATACAAATGATATTCAAATGCATAAACATACATAGAAAATTCATGGGCAGGAAAAACTTCTTTTTGTATTAATCTCCAAATGTCTATACAAAATGTGTTTTTACAAAAACTAGACTGCTACAAAGTCTCAGTTCTCTCCCTCGAGATATCTCTACCTGATAATTCTCCTATTCTCCCTCTCCACTCTACTCCTCTTGAGACTCATTACAAAAGAGGTCTATCTTGAGCTTATCCTCATCCACCGCCTCTGTGCTATCGCTATCTTAGAGTGGCTTCTACTCCTATGGCTACATTACATAAAAGGAAGGTGCAAATCTGACTGATCTAGACTTAGTTGTAGGTAACCATTAAAGGAAACCTCAACCACTACCTGTACAAAGGCATGATCTGGTCTCTATCAGCCTTACAACATTAAATTCAAATTCAAATTTTGAAAAATGAGAGGGCTGCACCTCTCCCTTTCATGAATGTGCATTGGATGTGCTAGTTGGCTAGCGCTTCTGCTGAGTTGGAGCGATGCTCCTACATCACATGTACCAAACTATGTTAATAAGCATGACTTCATGGAAAGGTTATCTACCTTGTTATTAGTCTCTTGTAACTGTGACTAAGTATATGTAGTATTGCAATAGCGACGATTATAGCTTTAAACTGAGAAAGTATAGCAGATTAAAGTAGTTTTAATGCACCTATAAAAAAAAAAATATTGGTAAATTTGGGGTAAATTACATATGGCATAAGAGCAAAGGTTACAACACTTGGACCTCAAAGTAGGGCCAATTATTATTTTTAGTACATGTTATTTTGTTTAATGAAAAACTAACAAAAACGCTTACCGTTAAAAACATAAAAATTTGGTTTTGTTGTGATAATGGCATCACATAATGAAGAGGAGATTGCACTTGAGGAGAATACTGATCAAGGACCTCCTATAGAGCTTGGGTAGAATAGTGAAGGAAGTTCAACCACCCACATTCTAGAAACAATGAGGAACCTTATCGTAGAATTGCAACCTTTCAAGGAAGATAATGAGAAACTTAAAAAGGAACAGGAAGACCAACAGGAAATAAATGAAGTATTTTTGTGGAACATATTAACAAAGAAGATCCCATAAGACAATGACAAGGAAGAAGTGGTCAGCAAAAGAGCCTCCAAAAATTATGGTCCTAAAGTAGAAAACGAGAACAGTTCTTCTGAAGGCATCCTAACAACAAAAAATAAAGCAACCACAGGAAGGAAGAGGAAACAGGTGGATCACCTGGAGGGTGAATTTAAGAAAATCAAACCGTCCACCTTTGACAAAGAATCTAGGACAGGGGAGGAGGTTGAAGCATGGTTACTGGACATAAAAAAGTATTTCCATATTTACAATTATTCCAACAACATGAAGGTCAAAATGGCCATTTATAACCTAAAAGGAAAGTCGAGTATATGGTGCTAGGACCTAAATTTGGCCAAGGGATTCAAGGAAAAACATATGGAATGGTCAGATTTCAAGAAATACTTCAAGAAACAGTATTTATCAAAAATTTATTATGAGATAAATACGAAAGAATTTTATGAGCTAAGACTCAACTAGATGACCATGGATGACATGATAAACAAATTTCTTGAGTTATTAAGATTTGTGCCTTATATCAGGGAAGAAAAAGTAAAAACCCAATGGTTCCTATGTTTCTTACCACAGTCCTATAAGGACATAATTGAATTCAACAACCCCAAAATGTTAAGTGAATTTTTTAGAAAGGCATGTATGTGCTATGACCAGTACAAACAACGGTCTAAAATTCTAAAGGCTTGGAAGGATAAGAAACATGAAAAAATGAATCAGTGGAATAAGGACTTCCAACTAGCCCCTTTCTGTAATGCAGCAAAGAATTTCCCAAGGAAATATTTTTAGTCCAATAGTCAGAACACCCAAGGGGGGGAGGAGACCAGTTAATCTAGGAACCAAGAAGTTTGGGGACATCCCCAGGGAGCTGTTAAAATGTTGGGAGTGTGGAGAACCTCACTTGAGGAGGAACTGTCCACATTTAACTTCTACAACAAGGACCACAATTCACAACCTGAAAGAGGCCTCTAAAGTAGGAGATGTGGGAAGAATCATACATAGGATCAATGCATTTGTGGATGGATGACTAGTTGATCACCAATCCACTGTAGTGGAAATTGAAGGTAAAATTAATAATAATCGTATTTCTAATTTAATTTATCTAGGAGACACTCTGAGTTATGTTACTCCTAGTGTAGTTGTTTCAAACAAGATTAAGAAAGTAAATCATACCAAATCCTGGTTAGTACAACTAGCAACAGGGACAAAAAGGAAAGTAATAGATTTCATTTCTGATTGTGAACTCAGTTTAGATGGACAAAATACAAAGTTAAATCTGAATATTCTACTGTTAGGGTCATACAATATAACTATTGGAATAGACTGGTTAGAGAAGCGTAAAGCAACTTTGGATCGTTATGAAAAATCAATTACTTACAGAGACAAAAACAACATAGTTAGGACAGTGCAAGGCATCAGAAAACCAGTCTCAGTTAGGCAAATTTTAGCAATGTAGTTTAAGAAGTGCATGAATAAAGGTTGTAAGATTTATGTTATTCAAGTGACAAATATGTTGGAAAAAAAAAAAACCCAGCCTAGAATATGTTACCATCTTACATGAATTTAAATATTTATTTGTAGACGAAATACCTGAATTTCCCCCAAGAAGAGAGATAGATTTCTCTATCGATATGTAGACTGGATCAACTCTGATATCTAAGGCACCCTATAGGATGAGTTTACCCCAATTGACAGAGTTGAAAATTCAAATACAAGAACTGTTGGACAAGGAATACATTAGACCAAGTGTCTCATAGTGGGGAGCACCGGTCCTTTTTGTTAAAAATAAAGACAAAACTTTAAGATTATGCATTGATTATCAACAGTTAAACAAAATGATTGTTAAGAAAAAATACCCCCTACCCAGAATCAATGATTTGTTTGACCAAGTGGGAGGGAAAAGATTTTTTCTAAGTTAGATTTAAGATCTTGTTATCACTAGGTCAGAATAAAGGATGAATACATAAGTAAAACAATGTTTACAATGAGATATGGACATTACGAATTTGTTGTTATACCGTTTGGTCTCACTAACGCACCAACAACATTTATGTGTTTAATGAATAGCATATTTAGTCAGTATCTGGATAAGTTTGTCTTGGTATTTATTGACGACATTCTAGTGTATTCGAAAATGGAAGAATGACATGAAGAACATCTAAGGATAGTATTGCAGACATTAAGAAAACACAAGTTGTATGCAAAATTTGACAAATGTGAGTTCTACCAAAAGAGAATATAGTTCTAGGACACGTAGTATGTGAAGAAGGTATTGTAGTCGACCCAGAGAAGATAAGATCCATCATGGAATGGAATATCCCTAAGGATGTGGCGAACATCCGATTATTCATGGGAATCACCGGTTACTATTGTAGATGTATCGAGGGATTCTCCAAGATTTCATACCCAATCACATCCCTACAAAAAAGGGGACCGATAATAAGTTAAAAGAACTATTAACAACCACACCTATTTTAAGGGTAGCATACCCTGATAAAGACTTTACAATTTCCGTGGATGCAAGAAAACAAGGTTTCGGAGGTGTCCTAACTCAAGAAGGACACATTATTTGTTACGAGTCACGAAAACTAAAAGAGCATGAACGAAAATACATCACACGTGAATTGGAATTAGCAGCAGTAATTCATGTGTTAAAAATGTGGCGACAATATATAATGGGCAAACAATTTATGTTGCTAACCGATAACAATGGTGTGAAATTCTTATTTAGCCAACCAAATCTTAACGCAAGGAAAACAAGATGACTAGCCTTCTTGAGTGAATTCAATTTCCAGGTAAGACACATCAAGGGTAAGGAAAACAAAGTGGTAGATGCCTTAAGTAGGATAATTCATGGGTTGTTTGAGATAAATATTAGCAGGGAAAAAAGCAACATTGAACAAAGGATAAAAGCTGCAAGTAGTAATGAAATGGACTGCAAAATAATGCAGAAAATTTAGACAGAGCAGATCTGAGTTTGGACAGAAATGGACTACTAAGATTCAAAAACAGGTTGTACATACCAGATTCTGCTGAAATAAAGCTAACAATTTTGGATGAAGTACAAAAGAATCCATATTCTAGTCATCTGGGATACCAAAAAATGGTAACAACATTGAAGAAGTTGTTTTATTGGCCTAACATGAAAGGTGAGACAACAAAATACTTATCTAAGTTCCTAGATTTTCAACAGGTGAAGACTGAACACTAGCACCCAACCGACCTGTTACAACCTCTACCTATACCAGAATGGAAGTGCATGACTATCTCACTGGATTTTATCATATGTTTGCCTAAAACTCAAAAAAACAATGATTCAATTATGGTAGAAATTGATAAACTTAGCAAGTATGTACATTTTATTCCAGAGAAATCTACTTATAAAGCTATTAAGATCTCTGACATATTTATGAAGGAAATTTTTAGACTCCCTGGTATTCCTAAAATGGTGATTTTGGATAGAGATGTCAAATTTACATCAACGTTTTGGAAATAATTGTTTGCAGGGTTGAATACTAACTTGAATTTCAACACAAGCTAACATCCACAAACTAATGGGCAAACTAAATGAATGACCCAGATTGTGGAAGATATGTTATGAATGTACGTAAGGATGAAACCAACTAAGTGGGAGGAATACATGCACTTAGTGTAATTTGCATACAATAATGGTTATCAAACATCGGCTAAGATGAGCCCCTTGGAAGTATTGTACGACAGAAAGTGTACAACTTTGATTAGCTAGGATAACCTAGTTGAAAGACTCATGATGGGACCAGAAATGCTCTAGGAAATGGAGAAAACGGTAATAAAAGTACAACAAAATTTAAAGGAGGAACGAGATAGACAAAAAATCTACGCAGATATGAAAAGAAGACACTAGGAATTTCAAGTTGGAGACCAGATGTATTTAAAACTCAAAGAAACAAGAATTTCATTAAATCTAGGAAACTGTTCAAAGTTGGTGCCCAAGTTTTGTGGCCCCTTCGAGATATTAGCTTGAATTGGACCCATGGCATATGAACTTGCACTTCCTGCAAATTTAAAAGTTCATAATGTATTTCATGTTTCTTTGTTAAAAAAATTTGTTCATGATCCTACTCACATTATCGATTGGAACATGGTGCAGGTAGAACCAAAAGGCGAGTTCCAAGTGGAACCTCTGCGCATTTTGTACAAGAAATAAATAGTACTATGGAAAAAAGCCATTACCCAGGTAAAAGTGCAATGGAATCACTTTAGTCCTGAGGAGGCCACCTGGAAATTGGAGGAAGATTTGAAGAAATCTTATCCAACCCTCTTTCGAGAAAGGAATGAACATTGAATACAGTGTTGTACTGAAGGGGAAGAGAATGTAATGTCTCCAAAAGTAATTAATTATTTAAGTCTGTATGCACGTATGAATTTATTTCCATTTATTTGGAAAATTACTACCATTTATGGAAATTTCGAATTTCGAATTTGATTAACTGTAATTAATTATTGTGACTGTTGGGCAAAGATTTTATTTTCCCAACCAACTCTCTGACTATGACACATGTAAAATAAAAATATTTTTATATTAATTGTCGAATGAAAAATGTAATAGCCAGGTTGAAATTAATTGACCATGACTACATGAGTGGGGAACAAACTTGAACTACCTCAGGGATGAATTTTACAATTGGAAAATGAGGAATTTTGCCACTAGCAGCCCCTGAAAATCAGGGATTTGTAAAGATGCAAAACTTCTGAAAGAAGGAAAATGAACTAGACACAAGATTCTTTTTGATATAGAGCATATGGGAGGAGGCAGGAGGATGCTTAGTATGTTGGGGAAAATATATCACTTATTGTTATGAACATTGATCTGGGTGTGAGGCAACGGAATTTCGGATCTGAAAGAGGACTATAGCGAAAGAGGATCATTGGAATTCACCCTTATGGACTCATAGTCAGGCTAGGGGGTGAAAAGAGTAAGTAGTTTGGCTGTTATGTTCTATGGTTGGGTTGAACTTGGTTGTTCCATTTGTTTCCCAGCTTCGATTTCAAATATGTTATTCTACATGTTCTCTTGATGAATATTTTAGTTTGTATTAAGTTGATAGGAATGAGATGAATCTGTGATAATTACTTATTTATGTGAACACATTCTCTGAACAAAAATACTAAATCAAATGTAAGTTCGATATGTTGTTTGATATTGGGAATATTTTGGTATAAATATGAATGTGGATTTAGGTATAAGAAAACATAAAGATTTATGAAAGATTGATACAGGTTGGATAACCTTAAGTACAAACCCACAGGAAGTGTCTGTGCATGTTTTTTTTTACAGGTATCTGAATAAATATATATCTACAAAGGAATGCATTCAATCTAAATAAAACAAAAGTATTTCTATGTTAATCAGAACTTGTACCATATATATATATATATATATATATATAAATTGTTGCATGTTTAGATACACAAAGCTGCATAAACATCTAATGTACTCATACACATAAATATTTTATCGATTTCTTGAATGACATGAAATTTCAAGTAATTTCCATTGATCAGTCTATATCAAAGGCATAGAAAAATTATAGTTCTTTTTACATTACAACAAACCCATAAGAAAATTTTCAGTGGTATATAATGCATGCTACATGTTATAGAGGTTGTTCAACACTTAACAAAGTTTTAACATTTTACATAACACAGGCTATCATAATTGTTAATCGTGGAATTCGTATACAATATGGGGTTTACCCTTTCAATCTATTTATTCCATTAAGGAATTAAAAATACAGGCAACCAGTTTATCTATGGAACCCTGGTTCAAAAGATTATAATAATAGAGTACCCTAAGGTGGAACCCTATACCACTAAATAAACAGAACCTGAGAAGTTAAAATCAGACACCAAGATCTGGAACTCGAATTCCTTTCAAGTGAGGCGATATCATGTATCCTTTTCCTCGAAAATGACTAAGTCCTCCTAGAGGAAAATAGATTATTAGTAAATAGTGTTATGAAATAATCAACGAAATTAAATATTGAAGAAAAACCAAGAATTAGTAAACAATGTTTAGGAAGAATCAATGAAATTAACATTGAAGAGTCAACACATGATTAATACTTAGCTTGAGGTTGGCATGGGTTGTAATAGACCTCAAATTTATCATAATTTTTTATTTTATTTTCCTAGGGACATTATCCTTTAAATCTTCATAAGGTGGGTGCTTACATTTCCTTTGGCTTGGAGTGACCCTTGAGCATTTTACTTTAGCATAATGATAAGTTTTCAAAGGCAAAAAGGGCCTTTTCCTAAACCCCTATATCATACTATATAATGTTGATACTTATATTTAAATGCCTATATGCAAAGATTGTATTTCCACTCTCCTAATTAAGCGAGTCGGGCTGGAGTGGTCCTTGCACGCACCATATTATAACTCTGACATTAAACACCTATACTCTTACTTGGTTGAGTTGACATTAGGAATAAGGCATACCCAGGTGACTATAGTTATTAAAGATGAAACTAATGGTGGGTAACCATGCACTCCCCTCTAATGTTACGTCTTGCTTAAAATACAACTTTGGTCTTCTGTCCTAACAAATAGTTCCCTACATGCCCCGCATAGATCACTACGTAACTAACTAACTACCTGACGCAAGAAAGGCAACCCTCACGGTTCCTCCCTGCTCTCACCAGGACCTTCTTCACACACGGGCCCGAAGAGTCAAAATACTCTTCCTTCTACTCTCGGGAGTCCACTACCCACAGTAGGCTCCTTCTGCTGCTTTCCCTTCGGAAATCGGGAATTCGGACTTCGCGGTCTCGCGGGCTCTGCGAGCACAACCACAAGCAATTCAAAATCCTGAACCCCGATGGTCAACGGTCAACCCTTTCGGATATCGGGATATCGCGACTCGGGAGTTCACGATTCACGCGAACACAATTCACATACCATGCAAAACCCCGATCCCTGAACTCCGATGTGCTTCCACCTGTCCTCCACTAACGACCATGGTCCCACACGCCACATCACGTCGGGATTTCACGGATCGCGAATCCACGATGCGAAGTTTCTTTGCCGCTGGAAACCCCGAATGCCGAAACCCCGATACGCCGGATTGGTGCCACCCGTCCGCGCTCAAATCGATGGTTCCGATTAAATCGGGAAATCGCCGGTCGCGATTTCAAAAGGTATAAACCTCTTGCCTTTGCAAATGCCGAATGCCGAATCTCGATCCTCAGGGATCTCACGCCACGTGTCCCTGTCCTGATCAACGGCTCCAGTTGATTCGAGAAATCGCTACTCGCGATTCCGACGTGCATGCAACTCTTGCATCGCCAAACGCCGAATGTCGAAATCCCGATATGATGGGATTTCTTGACACGCGTCCCTCTGGAAATCAATGGCTCAGATCATGTCGGGGTTTTCAACCTGTATTTCCCCGATGTCTTTGTCCACGGGAATTCCGAATTCCAGATGCGCCAAAAGCCGATGGCGCTGGATGCTTGCCACGCGTCCCTCAAATGAACGATCCCGATCTCGTCGGGATTTCGGGACTTCCGATGTCCTAGTTCCCTTGACCTCGAGAACTCCGATTCTCCGAAGGCCGATATCCCGACTAATTAAACCCTATGCAACTTCTGCCGATCTGACGACTGTTGGCGATCTGGTCTGAGATCTGATGGCTCAGATCCTTTCTCCCGCGCGCTCCTCCTCTTGAGGTTAAACCGTGCGCTACTTCTTCCGATCCAACGGATGACGGGATTTCTTCTGGAGATCCGACGACTGTCGGGTCCTTCCTCCTGTACGCTCCTCCTGAGCTTCGGTCCTCGAATCCTCAACCTAATTCTTTGACTCCTGCACTCCTGCAGAGTCTCTACTCACACACGGTGTTGTCTCTCCTGAGCTTCAGCGAATACTCAGACCCCTTGGGGAATTTTGTCTTCCTTCTCCCTCTGATGGGGAATATGGACGCCTCCTGCTATCCTTCTRTTCAAGTGACCTTCTCGCTAAGTCTTTTGGGTATTCAGTAACCCAATGAAAACTCCCTCGGTGGATGCTTCCTTCAGATGATAACACTCACAGAGTCCTTCCTCCTGGTTATCTGCGCACTCTCTGAACGCCTCCTGGCGGAGTGTCTCTGCCACAGAACGTCCCACAATTTTTCTATTACTGTGCACTCACGCACTTCGCTCGATGTCCTCCTGACGGAGCTCCTCAGAATCCTCAAGGGAATACTGGTCTTCTCCAACTCACAGAGGAGTTTCTCCTTACACACACTCAATACCCTCTTGGTAGAGTTTCTACAAAACTCCTCAGAGGCTCTGTTTTCTGTCTTCAAACTCTCTTAGCAGAGTTCTTCCTCAGCACCACTGTGCATACGCTCAATGCCCACTTGGCAGAGCGCCTACAGAATCCTCAGTGATTCTGTCTGTAATTGCGTCTCAGCCACACAGCCTTTCCTCTTGAGGTGTTCAGTAACCTCAGAGATCTTCCTCCTGAGTTGTTGACTTCAGTCTGTGCCTCAGCACGTCTCTGTCTGACTCCTCACGAGTTCAGAAGTGCATCCTCTGTGCACGTCTATCAGAACCTCAGCGTTCTGTCACACCCTCCTGGTATGAAGCCTCAAAGACCCTCAACCTGAAATCAAACCAACTCCCTGCAAATGCATGATCACCGCATACAATTACAGCATAAAGGAAAACACTCACAGACACACACATAAACAGAATATTGCAGGAAAAACTGCTCTGTATTCATATATTAACAATTGGCAAATGCCTGTATATTTTACAATGGTGTTCCTGAGCTCTCCTTGGCTCTTCAACTCAACCATTCTATCTCTCAAATGAGATCTCAGATCTCTTTTACATGAGGCGGCTCAATCGAGCGCTTCCCTCCAGGATTTACCTACCCTAATTAATTATAATCAATGGTTGTCTAGTCTGTTATCCAGAACTAGATCTCAGCCAGTCTATAATAAATGCATATCTTATCTTCAGCCCGCGCAAAGGCATGGCATTCATGTCTCACCAGCCTAAGGCATTAATTTACATTGAATTCAAAATTCAAAATGAGGTTGCGCCTCCCTTCAGTTCTGAATGAGTGCGCACTGACGTGGCCGGATGGCTACATGGAGAGATGCTCCGGCATCACTACCCTCCTCATTCTGTTAGTGTAACGAGAGGATTACTTTAAGGAGTTGAGGTATAACAATCGATCATGTACACTGGAAAGTCATGGTTATACGTATCTTCCACTTTTAAAGAAGGTAGGTGCATCTGTCAGGGGCAGTTAAGACTTTGACTTGGAATTTAATTGGCTTCAATCCCAATGCATCGTCCCCCTGTTCTTCCCAATCTCGATGCACCATACAAGCCATAGCACATGGCTTGTACATCTGAATGGTTAAGGGTGGTGATCGTCCATCTAGGTTTTTGGCAGTCTCATTTCGTTCTTGTATTTTTTGTAAGGGAGGTTCTGCACTGAGCATTGTTGCACAGGGAAGGGTTGCTGCCTCTGCGATTTTCATTGGTGAAGTCAACAACGAGCATCGTCTTTCTTATAAGAACCTATAGAACTATCGAACCTTAGGTTTTTAACAAGGAAACATAGAGTTCACGAGTGTGTTAAAAAGAGTTTTTACTTTCTGTAATAGGAACAGAGTTTATGTGATTTCTCCTGTCATTATAATGTAGGTCATGGTTGGGGTTAACACCGAGAGTCCTTACTTCACACCACCATGGCCATGTGCCCTGTGTTTGTGTCCCGTGGATTTATTCCGAATATTTTACTTAACTCTGATAATGGCAACTGTTTCGGAGGCAAACCTATGTAGCACCGAAAGGGTTTATCGTTTTGTCTTCCTCTATGTTGATGCATTCTATTTGTAGTATAGTGATGGCCTGCTGGTAAATTATTTCTGTAATACTTCCTAGAAAGTTGATTGTTCATATCTATATCTATATCTATCTAT
>SNQJ01S0013954.1:82391-92625 GCA_010110895.2 Picea sitchensis
CATTCCTTGATATTCATGCTAAAATCTATTTAAAATTGTGGAATCGTATGTACGCATATAATACTTCTTTTCATCCAGGGTTAAGTATCTGATTCTATATATATTTTTATGAAATCGAAATGACATTTCTAGAAAATAATTCCACAATTAGATTCTACCGTATGTTTGTTGCATTCTCGAACAACCATTGTCTAGGTTATAGCATGAATACCATCGTTAAGTATCCCATTAGAAACAACAACCAATTCATCCAACAGAGGTATAATATCAAATTATTTAGGTACAGGAAAAACTTATAGCAGTTATACGAACATTAACACAAAAAGAAACCAGAAATCTTTTCTATATAACTATGACATGAACAACATATCTAGCAAACACATCATTCAGACAGATGGAGTTTAACATATCTGAACTATCCTGCGGAGAAAAAAAATGGAACAGACACGTTCCTCCCAACCATAGGTCCGAGAAGCCACAATTTCTTACTCGATTCACCCCCTAGCCTGACCATGATTCCATAAGGGCGAACTTGGCAATCCCTCTGCAACAAAGTCCTTCAATTCAGTCTCTTTTTCCTTGGCTCACACCTTTCCAATGTTCATAACAACAAGTGGAAAAAAAATCCAACAACTAGACTCTTTCCTCTAGCATACTTAACAGCGTCCTGCCTCCTCACATATTCTTATTTGTAACTTGCCTAGGTCTTTTCCCTTCCTTGGGAATTTTTGCAGCCTCCTAAATCCCTGATTTTCAGGGGCTACCAATGGCCAAATCACTAATTTTCCACTTGTAGAAATCAACCCAGGGATAGTTCCAACATGTTCCCCACTCATGAAGTCATGGTCAACTACTTGTAACATGGTTGTTCCATTTGTCTTCCTGCAATCAATATAAAATATTCTGTTTTTAACAAGTGTCATTGACCAATATCTAGTCGGGACAAACCAAATCTCTGACCAACAATCAAAATCATTTATTACAATTATAAAATTCGAAATTTGGAATTGCCATAAATGGTAAAAAATTTCCAATTTCGAATTTACTAAAAACGGAAATAAATTTCCAACAATTTAAATTCAAAAAATATTTTTATTTTCTTTATTTTTTGGGAGGATGTCACATCCTTTCCCCCTTAAATAAAACACTGTCCTTAGTGTTTGTTCCTTTCCTGGAATAGGATTGGATGAGATTTCCGCAAATCTCCTTCCAACTCCCAAGTGGCCTCCTTAGGGCTAAAGGGCTTCCATTGCACCTTTACCTAAGCGACAGCTCTGTTCCGAAGTGTTATTTCTCTCCGGTCTAGAATGCATAGGGGTTCCACCTGAAACTCTCCTTTGGGTTCCACCTGCACCAAGTTCCAATCAATCATATGAGTAGGGTCATGAATATACTTTTTCAGCAATGAAACATGAAATACATTATGAATTCTTAGATTAGCTGGAAGTGCAAGTTGGTATGCTACGGGTCCAATTCGAGCTAGTATCTCGAATGGTCCACAAAACCTGGGTACCAATTTGGCACAGTTCCCTAACTTCAATGAGATTTTTTGGGCCTTGACTTTCAAATAAACATGGTCTCTTGCTTGAAATTCCAAGTGCCTTCTTTTCTTGTCTGCATAACTATTATGTTTGTCCTGTGCTTCTTTCAAGTTTTGTTGTACCTTTCTAACCATGTTTTCCATTTCTTGGAGCATTTCAGGTCTGACCATGAGTCTGTTAGCCGGGTTATCCCAGCTAATTCGAGTTGTACACTTCTTGTTGTAGAATACTTCGAAAGGGCTCAATTTTGTTGAAGTTTGGTACCCATTGGTATACACAAATTCTACCAAGTGTATATAATCCTCCGACTTGTTTGGTTTTGTTCTTACATAGATGCAGATCATATCCTCTATGATTTGGTTTGTCCTTTCGGTCTGTCCATCCGTTTGTGGATGATAACTTGTAATAAAATTCAAGTTGGTATGGAGCCCTGCAAACAACTCCTTCCAAAAGGCAGAGGTGAATTTTACGTCTCTATCTGAAATCACCATTTTAGGAATACCATGCAGTCTAAAGATTTCTTTCATGAATATTTCAGCAATGTTTATAGATTTAAAAGTAGACTTTACTGGGATAAAGTGTGCATACTTACTGAGTTTATCGATTACAGCCATGATAGAATCATTATGTTTCTGAGTTTTAGGAAAACCTGTTATAAAGTCGAGTGATATAGTCTCCCATTTCCATTCTGGTACTGGTAATGGTTGTAAGAGGTCGGCTAGATGTTGGTGCTCGGCCTTAACCTACTGACAATCTTGGCATATAGCCAAATATTCCACTATTTTTCCTTTCATATTAGGCCAATCAAATAGTTTTCTAAGTGTTGTTATTGTTTTTTGGTACCCTGGGTGGCCGGAATACAGATTCTTATGCACTTCGTCCAATATTGTCTCCTTTAACCCTGTTGAATATGGTATGTAAAGGTTGTTTTTAAATCGTAGCATTCCCTTCTCGTCAACAGTTAGATCTGAATTATCTGAGTTCGTGGTAATATTTGAAAATTCTTCCATCATTTTGGTATAGTTTTCGTCATCAATACCTGTCGTCCTCATTCTTTCTTCTAGATCACTTTCTTCTCTGCTAATGTTCATCTCAAATAACCCATGGATTCTTCTACTTAATGCGTCTGCTACTTTGTTTTCCTTTCCCTTGATATGTCTAACTTCAAATTTGAATTCTCTTAAGAAGGCTAACCACTTTACTTTCCTTGCGTTAAGATCTGGTTCGTTAAACAGGTATTTCACCCCGCTGTTGTCCCTTAATAATAGGAATATTCTACCCATTATGTAATGTGGCCACATATTTAAGGCGTGTATTACTGCTGCCAATTCGAAGTCATGAGTGATGTAATTCCGCTCGTGATCTTTTAATTTTTGGGACTCATAACAAATAACATGTACTTCTTGAGTTAGGACACCACCTAGCCGTTCTTTACTTGCATCGACACATACCGTGAAGTCTTTATCTGGGTCTGCTACTTTTAATATGGGTGCCATTGTCAATAATTCCTTTAGTTTGTTGAAGTTGTATTGATATTTCTCTGACCAGTTAAACCTGGTTCCTTTCTTCTGTAATGATGAGATAGGGTAGGCTATCTTGGAAAATCCTTCTATAAACCTGCGGTAGTATCTGGCGATTCCCATGAACGACCTTATATCTGCTACATCTTTAGGTATCGGCCATTCCATAATGGATTTCGTCTTTTCCGGGACTATCACAATGCCCTCTGCTGAAATTACATGCCCAAGGTATTGTATTTCCTTCTGATAGAAGTCACATTTGTCAAAGTTGGCATACATTTTGTGCTTCCTTAACGTTTGCAAAACTATTCTTAAGTGTTTCTCATGTTCCTCCTCCATCTTTGAATAGACGAGGATATCGTCGATGAATACTACCATGAATTTGTCCAAGTACTCACTGAAAATGTTGTTCATTAGACACATAAATGTGGCTGGGTCATTAGTGAGCCCGAAAGGTATGACTACAAACTCGTAGTGTCCATATCTTGTCTGAAATGTTGTTTTGTTTATGTCCTCATCTTTTATCTGAAATTGATGATACCCGAATCGTAAGTCCAATTTTGAGAAGATCTTGGCCCCTCCTACTTGATCGAACAAATCATTTATCCTTGGTAAGGGGTACTTATTTTTTATAGTCATCTTGTTCAGTTGTCTATAGTCGATACATAATCTTAGAGTACCATCCTTCTTTTTCACAAAGAGGACTGGTGCTCCCCAAGGTGAGACACTTGGTCTGATATACTCCTTGTCCAACAATTCTTGTAACTGTATTTTTAATTCTGTTAGTTTTGGTAGACTCATCCGGTAAGGTGCCTCTGAGATAGGGGCAGAACCGGGTAACATATCTATGGAGAAGTCTCTTTCCCTTCTAGGGGGTAATTATGGTATCTCATCTACAAACATGTCTCTGAAATAATTTAGGACAACAAATTCTTCCAACTTTGGCTTATCCTTCTCTTCTACTAGACTCGTCACTTGGATGACATAAACTTGACATCCTTTTCTCACACATTTCTTTAGTTGCATCACTGAAATTTGTCTCATTGACACTGGTTTTGGTATACATTGGGTTGTCCTGGTGGTGCTAGAATCATCTTTATAGATAAGTATCTTTGTATAACAATTTAATATTTCTTTGTGTCATTCCAACCAGTCCATCCCAATAATCATATTGTAAGATCCTAGTGGTAGGATGTTCAAATCGGTCCTTATAGTTTGACCATCTAGGCTGAACTAAAAATTCGAAATGTAGTCAATCACTTTCCTTTTTGTACCTGTCACTAGTTTCACAAGCCATGATTTTTCATGCTTTAGTCTCTTAAGTTTGTTCGACTCTACTACTTTCGGAGTAATATAGCTTAATGTTGCTCCGGGGTCACTTAAAACAAAAATTCGAGTGTCCTAGATTTTACCTTCAACTTCCACCACTGAGGACTGGTGGTCAGCTTGTCATTCGTTGATGACTGCATTTATCCAATGTAGTCTCCTGCCCATATCTCCCACAGTCGAGGCCTCTTGCAGGTTATGAACAATAGTTATGTTTGTTGAACCCAGACGTGGGAAGTTCCTCCTGAGATGAGGTTCTCCACATTCCCAACACTTCAATGGCTCACGGAAGTTGTCCCCAAACCTCTTTGCTCCCAGGTTTGTTGGTTTCCCACTGCATTGAGCATTCGAAGGATAGGAGTGAAGATCCTTTCTCGAAAAACTCTTCGATGTATTCCGATAAGGAGCTAGCTGGTATCCCTTCTTCCGTTGGTTCATTCGATCTTGCTTCTTGTCTTTCCAAGCTTTGGGAAACTCTACCCATTGTGTATATTAGTCGTATCACATCTATGCTTTTCTGAATACTTCACTTAAGGATTTGGGGTTGTCAAACTCAATTCTGCCTTTGTAGGACTATGGTAGACAGCTTAGGAATCGCTGAATTTTTACTTTATCCTCACGGATGTATGGTACGAATCTTAGCATATCCAGAAATTTATTTATAAGATCCTCCATCGTCATTTGTCTGAGTCGTAACTCATAAAATTCCTTTGTCTTTCTTTCAGAATAATTTTCTGAAAGGTATTGTTTATTAAAATACTTCTTAAAGTCAGACCATTCCAACTATTTCTATTTTAGGCCCTTGGCTAATTTCAAATCTTGCCACCAAATACTGGCCTTCCCCTTCAAATTGTAGGTGGTCATCCTGACCTTCATGTTGTTGGAATAGTTATAGATTTGGAAATACTAATTGATGTCGAATAGCCAAGCCTTTGCTTCTTCTCTTGTCCTGGATTCCTCGTCAAAGGTAGCAGGTTTAATCTTTCTAAATTCTCCTTCAAGGTGGTCTACTTGTTTTCTTTTTCTGTCAGTTTTTGTTCCATCCTTAGCTGGAGGTGTTCCTTCAGACGAACTGTCTCCTTTTTCTGTTTCTGGCCCTGAGTTTTTTGAGTCTCTCTTGTTGACATCCTCATCGTTATTATTGTCTTTTGGGATTTTCTTGGTCACTATATTGTGCAACAGGAGTTCGTTTATCTCCTGTTGTTCTTGTTGTGCCTTCTTTAATTTTTCATTGTCGGCTTTAAAGATATGTAATTCGACGATCAGGTTCCTCATTGTTTCCAATACTTTTGTGGGTGAGATTCCATCACTATTATGTCTTGTATCTCCAGGACATCCTTGCTACAGGTTATCTCCCATCCTAATCCCTGCATCTTCCTGAGCTGCCATAATTAACAAAATAGAAATAACTTTCTATTTGTAACCATCAGATTTTTGTTAGTTTTACATAAGTCGAAATATATCTATGCTAAACAACTATTATGGCCCCGTTCAGGTCCAATGTTGTCACCTTTTTTCTCTGATACCATATGTAATAGACCTCAAATTTATCATAATTTTTTTTTTTTTTTTCCCTAGGGACATTATCCTTTAAATCTTCATAAGGTGGGTGCTTACATTTCCTTTGGCTTGGAGTGACCCTTGAGCATTTTACTTTAGCAGAATGAGAAGTTTTCAAAGGAAAAAAGGGCCTTTTCCTAAACCCCTATATCATACTATATAATGTTGATACTTATATTTAAATTCTTATACACAAAGATTGTATTTCCACTCTCCTAATTAAGGGAGTCAAGCTAGAGTGGACCTTGCACGCACGATATTATAACTCTCACATTAACCACCTATACTCTTACCTGGTTAAGTTGACATTAAGGCTAAGGCGTACCCGGGTGACTATAGTTATTAAAGATCAAACTAATGGTGGGTAACCATGCACTCCCCTCTGATGTTACATTTGGTTAAAATACGACTGGGGTCTTCCGTCCTAACAAACAGTTCCCTACTCACCCCGCATAGATCACTACATAACTAACTAAATTCCCTCCTTGTTATGTTGGTGTAACAAGAGGAGAAATTTAGAGATTTGAGGTATAACGATCGATCGTGTACACTGGACAGTCATGGTTATACGTATCTTCAACTTTTAAAGAAGGTAGGTGCATCTATCAGTGGCAGTTAAGAATCTGACCTGGAATTTAATTGGATTTAGTCCCGACGCCCCGTCCCCCTGTTCATCCCAATCCTGATGCACCATCCAAGCCCTATCACATGGCTTGTACATCCAAATGGTTAAGGGTGGTGATCATCCATCTAGGTTTTTGGCAGTCTCATTTCGTTCTTGTGTTTTTTGTAAGGGAGGTTCTACACTGAGCATTGTTGCACAGGGAAGGGTTGTCACCTCTGCGATTTTCATTGGTGAAGTCAACAGAAACCACCGTCTTTCTGGTAAGACCTATAGAACTATCGAACCTCAGTTTTCTAATAAGGAAACACAGAGTTCACGAGTGTGTTAAAGAGAGTTTTTACTTTCTGTAATAGGAATAGAGTTTATGTGATTTCTCCTGTCATTATAATGTAGGTCGGGGTAGGGGTTAACACCGAGAGTCCTTACTTTACACCACCATGGCCATACGCCCTCTATTTGTGTCTTGTGAATTTCTTCTGACTCTTTTACTTAACTCTGAAAATGGCAACTGTTCGGAGGCAAACCTGTGTAGCACCGAAAGGGTTTATCATTCTGTCTTCCTCTGTGTTGATGCATTCTATTTGTAGTATAGTGATGGCCTGCTGGTAAATTATTTTTGGAATACTTCCTCGCAAGTTGATTTTTTCTATCTATATATATAATGTCGTTTTCTCAGATTCTTTATATCGGTTCTTACAAAGTTTTGTTTATGTAAGGTTGGTCTTCTTGAATTTACAGTATTACTTTCTCTGTCAACCCTTTTTTTTAATGCTTTGTGTGAAAAGGGGTACTGTTGTATTAATGGTGGGACTTTGCTCTTGTTGCGAAGTACCCACCAGAAGTTCCAGGTATCACTTTCCCCTGCCATGGACATGATAAAAAACCAGGCACAACCACTGGAGTTCATGGCGTTTTTAAGTTACGCAGTCTGGTATCCCTGTGGACCTCATCTGTTCGATTTTATAACTTGAAGTTTTTTTTTTAATATTTTGCTAACACATTCCAATGATGGCCAAGTGCAGGGGTGTTCTCTCATCGGTGCAGGTACCGGCTTCTTTTCAAAATGCCAAAGGTACTCAGGTTCCATAACAACTGGTTCTCAAAGTTCTCCTTACATAATAAGCATGGAAGTCATGTTTATGTAGTGTTCTACTGTGATGACTATGTGTTATAACCCTAAATTGCACCACACATGCTTACCTAGCATCATGCCAACTCATATCCCTTCTTTGCCAAAAACTACTGAACAACTCTTCTAAAAACTCCATTTTTAAAAGTAAACGCTAGCAGGCCCACTACATCCCGTGTGTAAATGCTAGCAGGCCCACTACAACCCACGTTTATCCAAAAGAAAATCCTAGCAGGCTCACTACAACCCGCGTTTACCTTCAGAATCACAAAAAACGGAAAGTTGCCGACAGGAAAAAAAGCTATGGGTCAGTTAACTGAAACTCCCGGCCATGCATGGCCGAGAGTTCATCCAAAACGCTAGCTCCTTCTAGCCTATAAAAGAATGGGTAGGGGTACTATTTGGAGGAGGAAAAAGATAGCAATGAAACTATGCCCATTTTCCGAATCCATTTGTCCCAACCCTTTAGCCTTTCCTCAAGCTTAAGGAGAATTAAAGCAAAGCAGTTGGAGGACAAAAGAAGAGGAGGATCCCAGGATCAGGATCGAGGAACGGTGTCCAATCTCTATCATTATTGTAAGTTGATTCATCTTTAGATTAATAAAAAGAATACTTTTCCTGTCCCAATGCACAAGTGATATATATTTCATTTTATTTATGCTTAAACTCTAACCCTTAGGCAAAAAAATAGCATGCATGCGTAGTGTTTTGTCTTGATTGTAGGATTGTCTTTGGAAGGAACAGCTAGAGCAAGCGGATAAAGTGCAATGGAGGATCTACATCAAACGTCGATAAAAAAGGTTAGTAGGTCTTTTCCATGCTTGTGTGTGAAAAAGGGGTTTGAGTGCTGGGGTGATAGGCGAAAAGTGAGTTCTTGAGGGTCATGATCTGCATGCAATTTTAACCCTAGCTTGTTAGTCCATAGGGTATTATTTCCCAACAACATAATTGGCGACTCCGTTGGGGATATTACTCTTAGGGTTTTTGGATTTCATAAAGGTTCTTGGGCAGTTCAAAGAATTATATTTTCTACTTCTTTGTTTGTCTGTTTTCTGTTAGGTCAGAACTAGCAGGGAACCTGGTCATTAATACCATATTTTCCTTGATTGTTCTTGACATTTATTATCGAGACACACAGAGGTGCACGCGGCCTGTAGAAGGCCTGCACCCGTGTAACCCGCGCCCTAACCTTCTACCGCCCGCGTTTGAACGCTTGCTGCAGTGGTTTTAGTAGCGTGTAAGACTCAGAAAGCTTAAGAGGCAGTCTCCTCTTCTCTGTCAGAATTTTACATTCTCAGGGGGCTTTCTGGATCCTGTCTGGGTCTCGCTGGTTCACTGTCTTGTCTCAGTTTTCTTTATTGCATTTGTTTTCTTTTTGCAATTATTTTTGTTTTTTTGTTGAAGAAGAAGCATCCAAGCCTTTAGGAGACTCTGGTTGTCAATACCAGAGGCCTTTTTCAGGTCTGGGCTGCATGTGTATGGTTTTATCTTAGCTTTTATACAGACCCGCGACCTGTTTAGGTTTAGCCCGCGGGTACCCGCGCGTTGTTATAACTCAGCACGCGTTTGCACACGTGTTGTTTCAGTGACAGTCACGAGCTTGATTGGTTTCTTTTCAGCCTGGGTGGGGAAGTCATCCCCTCCCGTGGTGAGAAGTGTTCCTCTCAGGGGTTTGAGTCTGGGGCTACACAGTCAGTAGGTTAGGACCTCTTATCCTTAGCCTGTGTTCTTCTTAGTTGATGATTTGACAAAAAAGACAAAAGAAAAAATTTGTTTTATGGTTTTTAGACAACTGTTAGAATCGGTGCTTTCTTGATTGCCTTTGAGAGTCTTTGCTCTGGTTCTTCGTGATCTGTTCTTTAAGCTAGAATTTTATTTTGTTTTCTTGGTTTTGTGCTTGCCGGCATTTTCCCCTTTTTTCTTCATTTTGCAATTAAATAAAAAAAAAATCTCTTTTTCATTTTCTTCTTGGTTTGAAGATTGTGTTGTTGCATCAGTAGCTAGGAAGAAGTCTTTTTCATAATTTTTGCAGTGCATTTAGTGCATGAGTAGCTCGCAGATTGAGCGAAACTCCTTGATGTTTTTCTGCATGAAATCTTAGAAAATTCAAAAAGAAAAGAAGTCTTTCTTGTTGAAAAGTTGTTGGTTTTTGAATTTTCGTAAAAGTTTTTGTTTCCAAGCATTTCTTGTTCATTTTTCTTTGAGTCTTTACACACCATCAGTTTCACCTTCATACCTTGTGATGAAAAAAAAGGCCCATTAAAAGTAACGCTAATTAAAAACTATTAGACTTTTGTTTGTAGGGTTCATACACTAGCTTAGGACTAGGTCCTTGGAATAGGTTGGAGAGTGAATTCTCCAAGGCCACTCAAAACAAACATTGGAGTTTTTCATAGGGAGTGTAGAAGTCCAGTTACGGAAAGTTATCCGGGACCCCCCTCTAACACAGGGGCTAAACACGAGGTCGCGTAAGGAAAGGTAGCGGAGATAACCCCTCCAAAGCTGGACCGAGCGTAGTGGAGAACACATATCG
>SNQJ01S0013954.1:92675-129894 GCA_010110895.2 Picea sitchensis
CGAATCCGTTAGAGGTACTCAGTTGTCTTCTGGACCATTTGCTCTCGATACCCTTGACAGGTTGCGGGATTGATACCCTACTCATTGTGGTCTACCCGACTATCGACTGTACCCGCCTGGAGACTTTTCACGTGCAGGAAAACTAGTTGCCAATCTTTTCTAGGGACATACACAGGTGACTGCGGGGGTATACCGCGGTACCTAGGATAGACATCAGGCCACGCTTTGCAGAGTATACCCGGAGGGTGCTTCCGTATTTGAGTTTCACTTGCACCGGTAAGTTGCTCTAGTGTTGGTTGTTGTAACTGTTTTTCAAAATAGTTAGTGTTTGCTTGTATTATCTCATAGGGGCTTCTTTTAGTGTGTGTTATTGTTTGTTTGTGTAGAAGACCTTAGCGTGTCGTGAATCTTCTCACATAGTGGAGGATTCAGAGCTCCGTCGGTCACGAAGGCTTCTGGGCCTACCGTCGGTTATACTGGAACCACCCCCGCCACAATTGAGGCGGAAGCTAGACCAACAAGGGTCTTTAGAAGAAACCGGGTTACCAACAATTGAGCCCGAACAACTATCGGAGGAATCGACCGCCAATCTTGGCTCGGTTGAAACCTCAACCACTGATACTTGGCCACAAGTTATTGTGCCAATTCAATTTTACGAACGTCTGTCAGTGCCTCATACAGCTATGGCAACAAACACTATTACTTCCTCTGGGAATTCTTTCGTTCCCATCACCATTGCTACCACAGGAGAAGCTTCTCCTAACTTGCCTCTGTCGACGGTCCAAGCCACCATGGTCTCAGTCGCAACTACGTCGCACATTGGACCGACCCCATCGATCACGGCGACCACACCTCCCTTCACACCTAGTGCGATCGACCCTCCATTTTCATACGGTATGCCTAGTTCAGGTACAAGTCCTACACTCACTCACCCCACTTTACAGACTTTGGGTCTGGGGGCAGGGAGCTCTAATGCTCCTCTGCAAGGTCAGATCGGGGGAATTATTGTCCCTTTCAACATTTTCCCTTACGCTGGAGGTCATATTTCTCCTTCGTCCCCTTCGCTCGGTGGTCTACATCAGCAGTCTGCCGAGCAGCCTACACACAAAAGTTTGTTTGGAGCCGGGAGTCAAGGAACACCTGCGCAAAATCAACCGGTAGGTTCGTCACTATTTGTTTGGAACGGGACATTTGATAATAACATTTTTGCATCTACTGCTTTCCCATCTGGGGGCACACCCACTTTTGGACAACCTACTCCGGCACAGGGTACTATTCCTGCGCAGGGGGCACATATACCAGGACATTGGAACTCGGGACAAGGATCTGTTCCTTCCTCTGGAATTCCATTCTGGGGTAATTCCTTCCACAGTCAATGGAACCCCGGACATACTTCTATGCCTCTCCCATCGGGACCGGCATGGGGTAATCCTTCCCAAAGTCCATCAAACACGATGAATTCCCAACATCCTATGTCCTTTATGGGGAATCATCCAATGATGTCTCCTCAGATGCAAAACCCTTATGCTGGTCAGGGCCATGGTTTCTACCAGAACCCGGGACAACAGCCAAATGTTTCTTGGCAACCTGGTGCCAGTCAAACTCTAGGACCCTTTTATCCAGGCTATCAGTAGCAACCAAAACTACCATTATTGGCGACGTTACACTTGCCAGATTTGACACGGTTGTTAAATGATCCTATCTGTCATGATCCGCGTTGGCCTCCTATGCCAACAAAGTTGCCTTCGGACATTCCAAAGTTCGAGGCCAAGCCTAACGAAGATCCAGGTGATCACGTGACTACTTTCCAACTTTGGTGTTCATCTAACTCACTGAAAGATGACTCTGTCCAGTTGCGATTATTTCAACGCACTCTTATTGGGAGTGCTGCGAAATGGTACATAGAGCTTGATCGTTCACGATATTCTTCTTTTGGGGAACTGGAAATGGATTTCCTTAACCATTTTCAGTTACCTGTGAGATACAATGCTGGCACAGAGTTGCTAGCCAATTTCGAGCAGACGACAGCGGACCACATCTCTGATCATATCCGAGAGTGGCAATGCCGAAAGAGTCTAATCAAAGTACTAGTTCCACCAACATTCTTGTTTGAGTGGTTCCTTAAGTCTTTAATACCGCAATTATCCAAAGATGTCGCAACTTCGGGGGTTTTCTCCGAAGAAGATGCCATCATGAGGGCTCAACAGTTTGAGCTTATCTATTCTCAGTCTGGTCTATTGTACAACATCCTGTCAGATGCACCATGATTGATACTGGATAAAACCAGACAGAGAGTCGAACCACATGCCGACGGTATCGTTGGTTCGGCACAAACTAAGTCCACTGAGCAATTGATAAAACAATTGCAGCAGTTATCTATACAACACTCAGAGGCCAGCCAGACTACTGCTTTGGCTTCTCCTCCTACCCAAACGTCGAAAGTACACTCCGTACAGAAGACTAACCCAAAGGCCACCCAACATCCTGAAGGGAAGAAAAAACAACGGAAGAAGGGTAAGGGGGATAAGAAATCCACTGATAATGTTGGCGAGGGCACCACAAAAAAGCGGAAGGCAAGGTATCCGTGCAACTTATGTGTGGAAGACCACCCAACCCATCTATGTCCTCAACTTGCGGAGGCCCAGAAGTTTGTCACACAGCAACAACAGGCTGTGTTGACTAATCCCTTTCAGCATGGGAAAAATTTAACTCAAGCCTCTACAAGTGCCGAAGGGGGCAGCCAAGAAACCTTCCCGCCTCGAAATAATTCCTCTTCCATGAACGTATATATGGTTAGGGGTGATGCTTTAATAACGACTAGAGCGGACGACTATAGTCAACCAAGCGCATCTGAGAAGGGAAAAGAAGCCGAGATCCCATCTCTTCCTCTACAGATCGAGAAGACGTTGGGTGAAACAATGACACACATTCCAAAAGGTGAGTTTAAGAGAGCTTCTCACAATCCAAATGCAAGGGCCACTCAGAACTACTCTGTGGTGGAAGATTTATCCCAAACCCCTTGTGCTATGTCCGCTTTGGAGGTCCTCCAAAGTTGCCCTGCTCAGAGAAAAGCCTTGTTGGATGCTTTAGGCTCTACTGAGACTTGTAACCCAGGTACCATCATGTTAGATACGACTGACTTAAAACCTCGTTTTCCTTACCACGCCGCGTTTCATATAGTAGTGGCTCATCCCACGAAAACTTTTACACGGAATATCTTCTGCATGGTGGTCGACGAGGGAGCTTCAACTTGCGTTATGTCGTTAGCATGCTGGAAAGCCATTGGTCATCCCGAGTTGTCTCCATCACCTACTTTCCTCACTGTGTTCGACGGTCGTTCTTTCCGACCACATGGTATCATTCCTTCTTTCCCTGTGCAGTTAGGCGGGAAGACCATGTGCGTTGAAGTAGAGGTAGTCGATGCCCCCCTCGACTACAATCTCTTCTTAGGTCGTAGTTGGACTTATACTATGCAAGCGGTGGTCGCTACAGTTTTACGAGTCTTATTGTTTCCACATGAAGGTCGGATAATGACCATTGATCAATTGTCCTTCTCTAGACCTGACTCAGCTTTGGGGGCATCCACGGTTCCCATGATAGATAATCCTCAAGCCGGTGTCGTTAACGTAGGATTTGGTTTGTGGCCATCTTTGATGGGTACTTTCGATTACCCACCTCCTCAAGGCGATTTCAAGTTTATATCGACTCACCACAAGGCTGATATTTTTCACGTATCGTCGTTCCGCACAACTTACTTTCAGGATCCATGGATTCTTCCTTCCCCATCAGCCACGATGGATGAGACAGGGAACGCTGGCAGGTCCATGCCCTTGACGGCCGCTGAAGTAGAGTACTCTTTAGTCCAACAAACTTCAGCTACTCCTGATCTGACTCCCGCACAAGAGTTGGATCCACTTATTGAGCCTATCTGGGCTTAGGGTTCTCTTGCTACCACCGATTCGTTAGACTTAGTCTTACCTTTTGACGAAGCTATAATCGAAGCAATGACTAGTCCGGACAAACCTTGGGAAGATCTTCATCACAGATCATATTTCCTCCCAGAGTTAAGCCGAATCGAGGCTGGAGAATTCACTATCACCATGACGGGAGATCAACCATGTCCCATTAACCTCTTAGCTACACAGGAAATTTATGCTGAGGGAAATATGGCGACTATCGCTGAAACTATACCTATCAATATCTCCAGAACCCCTGGCATCATAGACAATGTTTTCGTCGAAGCATACAACTCCCCCAAGGAGATGCCAGGCATTGACCCACAAAGTGACGATCATGAGCTACCTTTGTTGTTTTTCAAGCTCACTTCGGGATCCGAAAGCAACATCCGGCGAGACTTCATTTATGCTTTTCGAGCTCGTCCGGATTAACTAAGAAAAGTAACCATTATGGAGTCTTCTTTAAGCCCTTTTCAGACTCCTTAAAGATGAAAAGATCGTCGAGTGACCTTGTTTCTTCACACTCATTAAATTGGTCCAGAAGAACGTTCCTTAAACGGGTCTCCTTTTAAGCCCTTTTCAGACCCTCTAAACATGAAAAGATTGTTGAGCGATCTTGTGACCCTTCACGCTTGTTAAACTGAAATTCGAAGTCACGTATGTCCGACGGTAGTTTACCCCTTTTTCGGTCCGGATGGTCAACTGTACGAACAAATGAATACTCTATTGAATGTCCATTCTTTAGAAGAGTATCCTCAGGTAAGATTTTATTCCTTTTTCGGGTCTGAGGGACTAAATTTACGAAAAAGAAACCCCCCCGGAGTCCATAGTTAAGCTCTTTTCAGACTCCTTAAAATTGAAAAGATCGTCGAGTGACCTTATTCTTTCACACTCGTTAAAATGGTCCAAAAGAATATTCCTGATGGAGTCCATAGTTAAGCTTTTTTCAGACTCCTTAAAATTGAAAAAATAGTCGAGTGATCTTGTCCTTGTCACACTCATTAAAATGGTTTTGAATTGACGTCTAATCGGTGCTAGTTTACTGCTTTTTCGAACCGACTAGACTATTGTCGAAAAAGGTACCCCAATGGAGTTTCCTTTTATGCTTTTTCAAACTCTCTAAATATGAAAAACCACCGAGCTTCCCTTCTTTGGGCTCATTAAATTTACATCGAAGGACGTTACCATTGTGTGTTCTATCAACCTCATTTGCATCCTTTACCCTTTAGCCTAGTAACAATTTGTCTTTGCGTCTTAACACCTTTGGCCACTGGAGGATTTTTCCCGAGTATCATTTCCTTAGAACATCAGTCTTGTCCTTGTGCCTTGAACTTGTATGTTTGTTGTACTCGTTCCTCCATTGTAACGTAATATTCCTTTATTCTTTTTTCCAAATCAACAAAAAGAACAAAAAAATCAAATATACCCCAAAAAGAGGATGGGAAAAGTATTTTCTTTATTGGCAGCATCATGAGTCGCCCTTGGATAAAGCACATCTGCCCGTTTGATTCATCAGACTGTGGGATGTAGTATGACCTTAGCAAGCTTTGCTCACTACAGAGTTGTGTCCTCCACCGTTTGGTTACTCTTCCAAACATATGGAGAGTTTGCGTTGCCTCCTGCTTCGTAGACTTATGATTGATAGGTATGCTGCCTGACTATTATCACTTGTCGTTCTATTGTCCAAGGTAAGTTTGTCACCAAGCCTGAGTCGGCCCCTCTGCAATATGTCTCTTGTCCGCATACCCGACCATCCTGAACATCCAATCAAGTCTTTGTTCGAAATCACTTAAGCCTTCAGTCCGATCATCAAGATTATCAAGTCCATAACCGACGAGTCGTCGAAGACCTCTGGGTGGTGCAGTTGTACACTCATATTACACTCCTACCCGAGTTTTAGAATATTTTGAAGTTGTTGTTCGAGCTCTGAAGTACAGCGATCAGGCCGAATTAGCTTCTGGGAGATGGATACTTTATATGTATATCTTTCTGATTTCGAGATGTAGCTCCGCTGTGTATTATTCGCGGCTTCTCTTCATAGTTGTTTGACATGGATCTACAGTGTATTTGATTGGTAGCCATGGTTCTATATTATCCCGAGCATGGGTATGCCTGCCTCGGTGAGACATTTGTTATTTTGCAGACGACACCTCCTGATTCCTGATTCTTGGGCTCACTCATTCAGCATATCAGTATAGATTGGCAAAAGATTGGTAATGTATTTCGGCCATCAGATGCTCTTCTGACCTCACACATTAGGGAGCATCTGTTATAACCCTAAATTGCACCACACATGCTTACCTGGCATCAGGCCAACTCATATCCCTTCTTTGCCAAAAACTACTGAACAACTCTTCTAAAAACTCCATTTTTAAAAGTAAATGCTAGCAGGCCCACTACAGCCCACGTGTAAACACTATCAGGCCCACTACAACCCACATTTATCCAAAAGAAAATGCTATCAGGCCCACTACAGCCCGCGTTTGCCTTCAGAATCACAAAAAACAGAAAGTTGCCGATGGTACAAAAAGCTATGGGTCAGTTAACTAAAACTCCCGGCCATGCATGGCCGAGAGTTCGTACAAAACCCTAGATCCTTCTAGCCTATAAAAGAATGGGTAGGGGTACTATTTGGAGGAGGAAAAAGATAGCAAATAAACTCTTCCCATTTGTCGAATCCATTTTTCCCAACCCTTTAGCCTTTCCTCAATCTTAAGGAGAATTAAAGCAAAGTAGTTGGAGGACAAAAGAAGAAGAGGAGCTCAGGATCAGGATCGAGGAATGGTGGCCGGTCTCTATCATTATTGTAAGTTGATTCATCTTGAGATTAATAAAAAGAATATTGTTCCCATCCCAATGCATGAGTGATATATATTTCATTTGATTTATGCTTAAACTCTAACCCTTAGGTAGAAAAATAGCATGCATGCATAGTGTTTTGTCTTGATTGCAGGATTGTCTTTGGAAGGAACAGGGAGAGCAAGCGGATAAAGCACAACGGAGGATCTACATCAAACGTCGATAAAAAAGGTTAGTAGGTCTTTTCCATGCTTGTGTGTGAAAAAGGGGTTTGAGTGTTGGGGTGATAGGCGAAAAGTGAGTTTTTGAGGGTCATGATCAGCATGCAAGTTTAACCCTAGCTTGTTAGTCCATATGGTATTATTTCCCAACAACACTATGTTGGGAAAAGATTATCTTTGGTGTTATGTACATTACCCATGTGATTCAATGTATTCGGAAAAAATATTACTAGTGGCACTGGCCATTAGTATTGGATCCTGTTGATGACAGTCTGTGTAGTCTTTTGTTACCGAAAACTGTCTAATTGGACTTTTCTTGGAAAACTTCCTAACAAAATATGTAGCAATGTTTTTTCTAGTTATTCTATAATGGAATCGCTCCCCTATGTTTCAACCCCTTGATTGAAAATTACAGAATGGAATTAAAAGCATATTCTAGTACTGTTCGCTCATTATCAAATATTCGGTTATGTTTCAAGTTTGAATTTATGTGAGCATATAATGGTTCTGCTCATGCATTGTCACATGTTTCGACTCTGCTCAGTTTGAATCATAGAAATATGCAAACATAGCTCTATTTGTGCATTGTTACTCTGTGTTTCTCTCCTATTGGTTGGAATACACTTATGCATATATAGATATGTTCGCTCTATTCATTTATTGATATGTATATCCTTTTATGATTAGGATTTTGAGAACCTATATATATGTATTCACCCTATTCATGTATATCCAAATCTATTTTAAGGATTAGAAACCTATACATACATATATGTGTGTGTGTGTGTGTGTGTGTGTGTGTGTGTGTGTGTATTTTCCATGCTCGTATATATTCGACTCTGTTAAGGTTTGAAGCCTATATATATATATTGACTTTGTTCATGTTTATTCGACTCTGATAAGGTTTGAAACCTATATATGTATATTCTCTCTGTTCGTCTTTATTCGACTTTGATAAGGTTTGAAACCTATATAAATATCTTCGCTCTGTTCCTGTATAGTCGACTCTATTTCATTCTTGGAAACTATATATATACTTATATGCACTCTGTTCATTCCTTGATATTCATGCTCAAATCTGTTTAAAATTGTGGAATTGTATGTACGCATATAATACTTCTTTTCGTCCACGGTTAAGTATTCGATTCTATATATATTTTTATGAAATCGAAATGACATTTCCAGAAAATAATTCCACAATTAGATTATACCGTCTGTTTACTGCATTCTCGAACATCCATTGTCTAGGTTATAGCATGAATACCATCGTTAAGGATCCCATTTGAAACAACAACCAATTCGTCCAACAAAGGTATAATATCGAATTATTTAGGTACAGAAAAAACTTGTAGTAGTTATACGAACATTAACACAAAAAGAAACCATAACTTATTTCTGTATAACTATAACATGAACAACACATCTAACAAACACATCATTCAGATAGATGGAGTTTAGAGTAACATATCTTAACTATCCTGCGGAGAAAACAAAGGGAACAACCACGTTCCTCCCAACCGTAGGACCGAGTAGCCACAATTTCTTGCTCGATTCACCCCCTATCCTGACCATGAGTCCATAAGGGTGAACTTGGCAATCCTTCTGCAACACAGTCCTTCAATTCAGTCTCTTTTTCCTTGCCTCACACCTTTGCAGTGTTCATAACAACAAGTGGAAAAAAATCCAATAACTAGACTCTTTCCTCCAACATACTTAGCAACGTCCTGCCTCCTCACATATGCTTATTTGTAACTTGCCTAGGTCTTTTCCCTTCCTTGGGAATTTTCACAACTTCCTAAATCCCTGATTTTCAGGGGCTTCCAATGGCCAAATCACTAATTTTCCACTTCTAGAAATCAGCCCAAGGATAGTTCCAACATGTTCCCCACTCATGGAGTCATGGTTAGCTACTTGTAACATGGTTGTTCCATTTGTCTTCCTGCAATCAATATAAAATATTCTATTTTTAACAAGTGTCATTGACCAATATCTAGTTGGGACAAAACAGATCTCTACCCAACAGTCAAAATCATTTATTACAATTATAAAATTCAAAATTAGAAATTGTAATAAATGGAAAAAAAATTCCAATTTTGAATTTACTAAAAATGGAAATAAATTTCCAGCAATTTAAATTCAAAAAATATTTTTATTTTCTCTATTTTTATGGGGGATGTCACATGGGTGATTTTCTAATCGGCATCGTTGAGCGAACTATCCACACTAAGGGGAGGAGTGGAACCAAGAAATATTGATGGGTACCTTCGCAGGGAAACAGGGGTCCCATCATTAGTTTTGTAATTGAAAAGAATTAACTATATGTGCCAAAATGTAAAGAAGAAAGAAACATTGCTAAAAATTTAATACATTTCATAATCAAAATGATAAAGTTCACACAAAACACGTTACTAAACTTTACACAATAGCAAGAAAAACTTACCACACCCACGGGAATTTGTTTACAACTTTACAACATTTAATTCGTGGGTGCAATAACTCAGAGTAAGTCTTGGATGGGTAACTTTTTCAAGAGCCGATAGTTCGAAGACGCATCACTTAATCGAAACAGGAATATTAAATACGCAACCTATACCTACAATGAATACCTTAAGAGAACCTATGAGTGACTGTAGGAACTAGAGAAAGATTAACCAAGGGGTTCTCGGTCGAGAGGCATGTCACGAGCAACTTAAATAAAAATGCAAGTATAAGTGATAAACACAAGATTGAGGTCACGGTCTTGCCGACAAAACCCTCAATACCTTATGAATGTAAGAGATAATTATAACATAATATACAGGGAATAATGATGTGCAGATACACTTAGAGGCCGCCATAAGTGAAGGTAAGAGTCACTGTAGAAAATTCGAGCAAGTTTTAACCAGGGGAGTTTCGACGATAAGTATGTCGTGAATAATTCAAATAAAATACAAGCATAAACACTACGAAGAAGATTGAGGTTAATTGTTTGCCGACAAAAACCTAACATTGTTACGCGACTATTCTCGATTCAAGAAAAATAAACTGCATGTGTAGAATTGTATACAAGTCCCTTTGAAAAACCTTGAGTAGCAGGTGGTTGCCCTCATGAGAAGAGATAGGGTTGTAAATTTCCACGAGTTAGAGATATTTTTTTTACACAGAGGGTGGATGGAAATACATTCAGAGAGTTAAATACAATGAAAGGAAGGACCTCAACCAGAAGCCGTAAGGAAAGAAGTTACAAAAACAGTAACGAATACAACTAGTCTTTTTGAACTACCACTTCTACTACAGATAGCTTAAGCAATAGAGTCGTTGTGGAATTACCTGGTAGAGGAGAAAAATAGATGTCCGTGCACTAATTTCTCTCCTTACACAAAGCATGAACCCTCCATGTCACTGGATTGTATACACAGAGAATTGTTGCAGAGTTTAACACTGGGTGGTTTTACAAAATGCATAGAGCCCAAGGAAAAATGAGACATTAGGTATCCTAGGAGATTTTGCCTTGCAGAGTAATGGTGAGGGGATATTTTGGGTATGCTGGCCATGTGAATAAACGTGCATGGCATATCTGCATTAGTTACGAGAACCTGGAACCATTACAATGCAGAACCCTCATAACTTTCAACCAGAGAATTAATGTTATCTACAGACAAGTCTTAACTCCGCTTTCAACCGAGCCTTAATGTTATTAGTCCTAGTCATTGTCACTAAGACGGGTGAATTTTTCATGCTAGACAGTAAGTATTAGGGTGGATTTGATGCACTACCGGGTCTAGGGTTATGACTTGTCATTCCTGATGGGGTTCCAACCCCTCAATGCTAAACATTTATTATTCAACCCTCTCGTTATACAACTGGCGCATACTAACACCACTTAGTCACGATGTTAAAGTTTTAACGGAAAAATTGGCAATAACGCCCACTATTTGTAACAGTTAGAGTGTGCATACATTAAGGACATAATTTATTGCAAATAGACCTGTATAAACATATGTAAATAATGTTAAACACTTCGGGTAAGGCATACAATAACTCATATATATATATATATATATATATATATATAAAAAGTCAAGAAATGCGTTGCCTTGTGTGACTATAGATATATATCTCTATAAATATATAGTATGTGTATCCAACAACAACGATTAAACAATTCTTGTTACATGAGATATAAGGTTATGATAAAGAAGATAAGACTTAAATGTATGGGATTGTTGTAATAAGTTTGAAGTACTCCTTCATTGGATATGAAGTGGAGAGTATTAAAACTGGTTTAAAGGTGGAGTGTTAGTAAACACTTTTATGGGTCCCTTTGATATAGGTAGAAACCATGTTATGATAGAGTTACTATAGACTTATGGAAACAACCAGATTACAATTTCATGGATAGTCTAAACTTTAGTCTGTTATGACAAAAACGTTGTTACATGTACCGAACTATTTTAATAAGCATGACTTCAAGGAAAGGTTAACTACCTTGTTGTTAGTTTCTTTTAACTACGAGTAAGTATATGTAGTATTCCGATAGCGATGATTGTAGATTTAAACCGAGCAAGTAGAGCAAAGTAAAGTAGTTTTAATGCACCTATCAAAACAAATTATTGGTAAATTCGAGGTACATTACATTCATGCCATGTGGATGATGGAAGGTGGAATTAGATGGTTGGTCCAGGCTAGAAGTACTTCTGACTATCTAAAAGAAGGAAAATGTATATTAAAAACCGTCAAACCTACATCCCTCACGTCAACATCATGGAAAATTGACACATTTACCATTACCTTGGCTACATAAAGAAGTTGTTCGAATAACTACTCGTAGGTTTAGATATCACAATCCATGATAGATTATAATAATATGATAGTAATAAAGGTTTTCCATTCGTATTCGATAGATTTTAAATTATGATGGTAACAAGGGTGGTCCATTTGAAAACCTATATGGAGATAGTCTATCTCACATGACTAATTTAAATTTGAAATGAATGTGGCACCCAAGTCATTATGAAGCATATTATATGTTTTCAAAGTGTACACAATAACTCTTGACTATAAGGACAATAATAATATAGGCATTGATAAGAAATCTTATCTATTCAAAGTTAAATATTGTAGCAGTAAGGCGTATAAAACTACCTCTTAAAGCTACTACTTCTACTTGTTGCGTAGTCTTTGGATTATGACTTGATAAGGAGATGTCTAATTCCTTGGATAGTTTTTAACGATAAAAGTGTGAATGATGATCTCGAGTATTTAAGCTAAAAATACATTAACAATTTTCTTTTATAGAAAAGTTTGGGGTTCATTTCAGCCACTTTCCTATCCTCCATCGTCAAGTCAGAGGAGACGTGCTCCATGCAAGGAAACCACACATTTCCAACTGGCGAATTTCATATACTTTGACCGATCAATGTGTTGGGAGTGTATTCCAAGAGGTGACCAAAATTCTTCCATCGACACCCATGGGGTAGAGCTAGAAGCTAAATCTAGATCCCATGACATTTTTGGGATTTACCTCTCTAGAAAGAAATGCAAAAAACATCACAATAACTGAAAAAGAAGGGTAGGCGCATCAATCTAGGGTTTTCTCAGATCCCCCTAAGTGTGGAAAAAGAATCATACAAACATACACAACTTAATACCATAATGAGTAAAAATTTGAAACATAGAAAATCTAATTAGAACTCAAAAAATATTATGTTATTTTTTATTTTTATTTTAAATATAATGCATATGTTTGTGTTCGTTGTATTATTTAAATTATGAAATTCCTCGGTAAAAATTTGTCATCACTTCTTATGGACCACTATTTTCACATTTTTTTAATGATAATTTTATATTCTTTTAACATAATCAATAAATTCATTTTTTAACATATAGGACTTCCTCTTCCTTCAAATGGGTTAGAAAATAAAATATTACATCATAAATACAATACCTAAATATTTTAGAATTATGATATCTGTAAATATAAGAATTAATAAAAAAGAAAAAAACAATATTATATATATATATATATATATGAAATTTACATATAAATGTCTATAAATGTCTGTAGTTTTATCACACTTTCATAAGCAATAAATATGTCGATCATATTTTTAAAATGTGATTGAAAATTGAGATCAAAATGGGGAGATGAAAAATGTGCACATGTTAATAAAAGGCATGCATTAAAGATGCATCCACATATTTCATACATAAATTCACAACTTTGCAAAATTTCCTCCAACTTTGTAAAACTTCCCTTGCCTTTAGCATTTGGACATATTTTAGGGATAGTGAAGGCCCCTAGGGCCATCCTCTTTGTCAAAAAACCACCCAATGGTAACCGAAATACCACTTTGTAGTAAAAAAACCCCATATAGAGGGAATGTGTCATGGTTAGAGGCCTTGTTCATAGAACTTAATGACTAAAAGGTTCATTTTCCTATGTAAAGACATTAATTTTCTTTTTGAGCATGGTATAGACCACTGGACCCATCACTAATTCCCAAAACCAATTAATTGTCTTCATATCCTTCTTAAAGTCTAAGAATCCCATAGAAAGGTCTCATGTACTGTTTCAGTGCATCTGTCACCACAATTGAGCATAAGAAGTTTATTAATGCCTCATTCCCTTATTATACTTCTATAACCATTTTTAATATGGAGGGATCCATTGGTGTAATAAAAAGAATCATAATGTACCATGGTTTAAACCATTCATAGTCAAAAGATGCCTAAGAAATTAAATGTTTTGTAGATTTTAGGTCTTTTTTTATGGTGACTAAGATCAAGAAGCAGTAGTGAGGATAGAAGTTCATTGGTGTTGTCTTGAAGCCATGGTATACCTATAGAACCATTCTTGGTGTACAAGTATCCTAATCATCCCACCCACATCAACCTTGGAGGTAATTAATAACCAAAGATGAAAGATGAAACATCTAAAATGAAAGATTATCATCATAGAAGAGTAATTGAATTCCAAGTTGGACAATTGGTTATGCTTCATCCGTGGAAACAAAGGTACCCACAAGGTGCCTATAATAATCTCAAGCTCGAGGAAATTCACCCATCTTCAATGTATCATATCTCTATGATTATCACTTAAAAGTTCATAATGAACATATTGATGACATTGCAATAGAGTGACAAAAACAATTACCAAAGAAGAAAATAGAAGAGATTAAGCAGGTTGTTGATAACACTATTACAAAAAATAGATCTAGAAAATATAAACTCTATTTAGTCAAATGGAAGGGTCTGCCAAAGTGAGAGAAAACATGAATTACAAAAGAGAAACTAACTAGATTTAGAAAACCTGTTTGTCCTATTAATTCTGAACCGGAGGATCATATCATTTTTAACAAAGGAAAAATGATGAAAACAATTTAAGTTCCTTGCCACATTAGAAAAGATGTTTCCAAGAATTTCTTAAATGCCATATCTTGTCTTCTTTTAATGTAAAAACAAAATTTTAGGGAAACTTGTGAATCCCACAAATTGAATTAGTTTTTGGAAAAGGAAACACTTTCATGTGAGTGATTTTGGGACAGATCTACTTTCTAGTGCTCCACGTTAGTAAAATTATGGTACTTTGATTTTCTATTTTAGGAGAACAAATTGTCGAACTTTTGTAGGTAGATAGAGGCATTCTCATATTGCACATTTTTTTGGGAAATAATGGCACATAGGTATTGACAAACACACATTTATTATAAAACTAAAGAAACATGCCAAGAATATTTACACAATATACAATGTAAAATGGAAGAAGACAACTATACGAGGGGACTCCAAATACAAACAAGCATCCCTAGAAATTTTATGTGTGGGTTTTGGAAAGACATTGTAGGTTGTAGATTTTCTATGAAATAGTCCATGGACCATTTATTGGTTTTTGTGCTTAAGAAAATTTTCTTGAAATAACAAAGTATTGATTACAAGCACAACAACATCAGATGATGAGAGTGTCATCATCAACCAATATGGGTGTTTTCCTTTTTCATCTTTTAGACCCAAAATCGGTGTGAAATGTTGAACAGGAAATCCAACCAAAGTACTGGTTTCAAATGGCATTGATCTAATAAGTCTAATAGATCATATTTTACTAATGAACGTGAAGGACAACTTTTGATCTTGATATGCTTGTCTGAATGACAATATTTCAACATGTTTTTATGATTTTTACATAAAGGTACTAACAATCTATTTGAAGTCTCTTTGTTTCTTCCCTCGCACTTGGTATATATATTATGATATATATATATTATGATTCTTCCATCTCTCCTTTTTTAATAGATATGGAATTCATGCTATTTTAATCTTTTGTGTAAGATTTCGAAGTTAGCCCAAATAGTTAAGTTGAAGTGTAAAAATCTTGAGTTATATGGATACCTAAATTCTAAATCTCATTACTTAAATTACTTAGATTTGATTGTTGATGGAATTGATAAAGTAGTGCTAGTGGGTAATAACATGAATTTCATTTTTTTATATATATTATTGTATTTTTTTCTATATATTATTGTATAGGTAATTTCTAGAGAATCATACTGCTAAAGGTTAGTTCTTTCTTTCTGCTAATCCATCTTGTTGGGTTTTATATGATCCTAGAAATTGTCACCTAATGACTTTTTTCTTTCATAGATTGGTGAACACATGTAAGGTGTATTGACCTCCATTATCACACCTTAACTTTTTTTTATAGATTTTCCACTCTGCTTCTCAACTACAAAGTTTAATGGTTTGAATTATTCAAAGATTTGTACTTTGTCATCAATAATTAAACATATGCTTCTCTAGAAACATATCAACAAATGTGATAATTGTTTTAACCTTCAAGAAGAAAGGTTTTGATAAGGCCATGAGTTTCAAAGAGCAAAATATTTTTCTCAACTTAGCTACATTTTGGAAACTATATAGGTTGATGTATTGCATCTAAGTTATTAATATACAAATATGGATTGTGGGGTGGGATAAATACAACAGTTAGTTAGTTAATTAATTAATTAATTAATTAATTAATTATATATATATATATATTGAAATATAACCAAGATTTCATGTATATTTCCTACAACTATGTTATGGATGATGGGGTGAAGGAAATATAGGATAATAGAAATTCAGATATAGTTACAACTAATTTTTACAAAAAAAAGGATGGATACAACAACTATATATATAACCAAGATTTCAAGTATATTTCCTACAACTATATCATACAATATTTTTTACTAAGAGGAGTTACCACATTATAGATATTTAACTTGTTTAATCATCCTAGTTGTATATCAAAATATGGTGTCTGCTTCATATAGAAGCATAAAATTGGTCCATATAAAACACCATATTGTTTTCGAGATTACCATGCACATAAAGAACTATCCAACCATTCCAATGAGACATATAGAATAAAAAGGAACAATATAGATGTAATTGTGACAACATTTTAACCTCCATGCAATAAATAACCCCATCACCACAAGGCTTCGTTAAACAAAACAACTATATATAAAACTTTTTAGGTACATGCTAGGGTTGAAGGATAGATATATTGTTTCAATGTTTGACCACAATTTTTGCAAAGATGTAGTTATTATATTTTTAGTTATTTGCAATATCAAAATATAACCATTCTCTCATTGCATCTTTTAATCATGAAACAATTTATTGCAACCTACTAGTGTAAAAAAAAATTCCATGGACAACTATACCTTAACAAAGTGTCATCAATGTCCCTCTTAAATTTGGCAGTGAAAATCACATTATGTATGTTAGGGTTTGTCTATTTCTAGAATGGTCTATTTCCTCTAGCAGAGCCATGGAAGGCCATCACTTAAATACTTTTTTCTTTTGGGTCTGAAACTCATGACAATTTCAAAATATCACTAGTAAAAAGTATTTGTATTTTATTATTAAATCATTTAATGCACCTAACTATCTTTTCTGTTGACGGTCACTTGTTATTTTGATATCAATTGGGAGTATCATTCTCTAAGAATTACCTGTACAATAATATAAAAAAAAAATCAATTAATGTTGTTTCACATTAACACTACTCTATCAATTGCTATCTTGGTACATATGCCAGTCTTTGAGTAGAAAATTTGCCCCTTGCTATGACTTCCACAATCTCCTCCCACAAGGCCAATCATTCTCTCACATTGGAAGGCACAAAAACTTCTACCAATGTCATAATACATATTCTCAAATTCTTGATAATACCCATTGGCCTGTGATATCCTCCATTGTTTTAACATGCATTATGTTGTTTATCTCTTTCCACATTGTCAAGACCCCAAAGAGGAAGGATTATAACTATATAACGTGTTCCAGTTAACAAGGAAGAAGCCCCTTTCCAACCACAATTTAATACTTTGTCTACACTACTGTCATTTAGAAGGCACTCCATTAATACAACTACAAAAGAGTGCCAAGATCTGATTAATGTATTCAACTCAATAGTTTTCTTATAAAAGAGTGTCAAGATCTGATTAATGTATTCAACTCAATATTTTTCTCAGCTAAATAGGAATGCATGCCTTTAACATTCTAAAAAAATACCACATACATATATTTCTAGTGCATTTTGTATGTAACAAATATCTGTGATGTAAACTTCTACCAATGTCATGATCCACCCATTATGGAATTCTTGATAGTACCCATTGGCGAGTGGTATCCTCCAATGTTTGAACATGCCTTGCATTTTCTGCCTCTTTCCACATTATCAAGATCCCTAGTCCCTCTTTCCACATTACCAATATTACCAAGTGGCAACATTATAACTAGTTAATGATGGGAAAACATATTTCCCACTACAACTGAATACTTTGTCTACACTACTCTGACCTGTCATTTAAAATCAAATCCATTAATACAACTAGAAAATATTCAACAGTGACAAGAGGTGATTGATCTACTCAACTAAACATTTTTATTATTTAAAGAGGAAGGCATGCCTCTAACATTAAAAAACATACCAATGTTTGTAATGCATTTAGTCTATAACAACCATATGTGAGGGGTAATAGGTTTTCCTCCTCGAAACCCTAGAGTAATAGTTGTCACTTGATTAGAGACTTCCAAAAATAGAGTGATCCCCATCAAAGCCACCACTTTCTCTTTGAATCTTCTAAATATAGTTGCAAGGTAGTTTATAGTAATATATTCAAACAACCTACATGATTAGACTATGGGGTGGTTGATGTGGCCATGGGATACCAACAAAATCATGTGACAAATCAAATGAAGTCGTTATAGAATACAGTAAATTCTATCATTTAAGAAATATATGAGTTCCTTGTTGACACTCACTCGAGAATCAATGAAATTTCACCTTAACTTATCAATAATGATGGGAAACAACGCCTAGTTAAGTGTGTTAAATTGTTAGTTAATCTTAAATATTTTATATTCAAGCCTTTAGCGTAAGTGCATTGTGCATCCCAGCAAACATAAGCAAAATATGCATGTTCAATGTTTGACCATCCATTTCATCCACTTGATGCAACCTTACAAAGGAATCATACAATGGATGAATCTTTCTTCTTCCAATGTAAATGAGGTACATGGAACCACATAAATGCAAAATAACACAAAAGACATAGACCACTCCTCTAAATTTTACGTATGAGGAGATAAAGATTTGGAAGGAAAATGGAATGAGATAAAGATTTGGAAGGAAAATGGAATGCTGTGAGGATTCTTTCTTCCAAGGAAGCAAAGTAAGCCAATCTAGCATTCCCTACAACAATGCATTGGCCAAGGCACTGTAGAGGTTAAGTCCTCAATTTTAAACAAATTAACCAATTGGTTTCATCCAGATAAGAATGAAACAAACACTCAGAGTTCACTCAGAAACATGTCAATGATCATACCAACTGAAATTACTCTCAGGAATGGAAAACTACACAAAAGAAAAACATGTTTTGGAATAGCATTGTTTGCTAACCAGGATATAGAACAAAATTGATAACTAAATGAAAAATCCAAGATGGAAAAGGATGAGGTGATTAACTCGTCAAACAAACGAAGTAAATAGAACACACTTTAGTAGAAGCTTTTGTCCTTGACAGGTTTAAACTTATGACGATGCTTGATATAACTTCACTTGCTATTTTCGAAGAAAAGATGAATAACGCAAAGATATCCAAAACCAATGTCACAAGTACAAAGAATTCAGAGCTCTTTAACTGATGAAATTGAGTGAGTTAATGAATATTAACTCTCCTAGGGTTTATTTTTTCGAGTTTGATCAATTACAGGGGACTTATAATCATTTTGCTGCCTTCAACAACTGAACGAGATTACCCACTAGTTTAACAAAACATTAAATTTGAGTCAATATCATTATCATCCTAATTTTAGACATTATCTAAGTTGTGTGCCTCCAGAGTTATGCATCCTTATTAGATATTTTTTCACATATAATAGTAAAGTTAATGATCTTGAACAGGATCCAACCTTACAATGGAAGAATCGAGCATCTAGATTAAATCATAAAGAAGGTTACGTTGACATGATGTCACTCCTAGATTCGGATACGATTGTAAGCCTACTCACTTTCTTAATGAAATTTTTGGATTCAATTGAAAGATAATAAAATATTTTCTTAGTTTCCTGAAAATCCACATAAGCAATTATTCCTAAACGCAAGAAGAAGAGAACTCAATAGTGAAGGGAATTATTATTCTAACTAATACACAAGATTTCTCTCACATTGTAGATGCTTGTGCTTCGGATCTGATTAGAAAAGACATCATTGACATGATATGCAGAGACATTTTGTAAATCAGAGAAAATAGATTACAACTGTTTTCTTTTAGCCTTTTCCCAAGCCCTAATTTACTAAATGGATCAGGTGTAAATTTTGAAATTTTGAGTTTTGAATTGAAATAAAATTACCCATAAGGTTTTTCTGCAGCATGCCTCGTAATGTTTCCAACATCCTTGTAGGGAATATGGTTTTACAAGTCTAAATATTCAATACCAAAAAAATTTCGCAACTTGTCGTAGAGCTATTCATAACTATTGAACATTGTTAAATATTCACTCTTTTCGCTCACCCTTCACTGTATGTAAGCTAAGACAGTTGCAGCGCCTCTCCACTTCTGATTTCAGGGAACTGATTCAAAAACACGTCTGATTCATTTCTAGTACCATAAAATTAGGGATAAATACATATGAACAGTTTCCATTACAAGAAATGGGGAAAAATACCTCTAAATCATTGCCACTACCAATAAATCGGGGCGAATGAGAGGATTTGCTTCGAATTTTAAGGGGGGGAAATGAATTTCCATGTTCTTCACTCACAAATATTTGTGGGATAAGGTTTATATATATGTTTGAAAATAAATTCGGGCATATATATAGGAAAACCAGGAAAACCCTGTATGTAAATAATTCACCCCAAACAAAATTTTAAACCCCGTAAATTTTTCCATGGGCTAAATTTCACTCTTAGAATTTTCCATGGGTATAGAGAATTTATGAGGATTTTATAGGTATTTGTAGAGGTTTTATGTGTATTACATGATGGTTTTTTGAAAATAAATGCACAACTAACAATGGTGAAACTATGTCTAAAAATAAAAAAAAATGGCAGTGAGGTCATAACTTTGCCCCTTGATGAGATAATCCAAATTATTCATATAGAAAACAAGATTTAGAATAATATCCCTTATGTTTTGTATTTATCTATGTATGTATCAATTGTACTAATCCCCTTTTTACATATATTTATTTATGTAGGGTCTTTTCTATAATTTCATATGTCTTATTTTGTAATAGGTTGGTTCTATGAATTCATAAAATTTCATACGTTAATCTCATATTTAAAGGGAGAGGTGTTCACTAGGAAAAAAGGTTCTTCTACAAGTCTTGATTTTAAACTATCTGCGATTCTTTTTTAGTTGGTGATTTAAGTTGGGAGAATGCGTGTTTTTAACTTTTTAGATCTTTAAAATAACGACTAATTCAATATCACCACATAACATATACGATCCATCCATATAGACTCATGGGATGTTTTTACTTTCCTTGTCTCATTACACAAGTCGAGGATTATGATTACCTCAATCCTACTGAGCTCAACCAACCAATTAGGTCTCATATTTGGAAATATGAGGTTCAACCCTTACATGTAAATCTTCTCCTTGTGTTATGTCCAACCTTAATCATAATACTTGAAAAGGCATGAAACAATCATAGAGTAGAAAAAATAAGTGACTCAGATATATCAAAAGGATAGTAATAATTATCCTAGGACATTTTGAGTTGTGGGATCACAATCTCTTACATATCACGTAAGGAGAGTGATTTTCACTATAAATATAAGAAAGCACCAATGGGTTATGTGGTATATCACTTTTTGAAATATTACTTCAAAGAGGAGCTTTATATATATATATATATATATATATATATATATATATCTATATATATATATCTATATATATCGAGTATTTAATGCACAAAACATTACAAAAACATAACAATTTGAGGAAACTCATATTTCTATGTATATGTCTACAAATACATATCCAGATACATAAACCCCTTCACGAAGTGATGCATGACAATGTATTAGAATAAAGAGGGATGAAAGTGGTATAACACCAAACCCTTGAACCCAAGGCTATCTTACTTCTTTTTTTGTTACTTTAAATGCCACAAAAAATGGATACCTAGATAGTTATATTGATAGTTATGTGTTTTTCAATTAGATAGGTATATTTGTTGATGTTTGGAAAACATTGGGAAGACATTCTCTAAAGATAATAATTAATAATATAATTATTATTGAATATTAAATAGAGTATATAATAAGTAAATGATAAAAATAAATAGTTATTGATTATTCAAGGGACGCATCCTTTCATGGATGGTCACCTTATGTTCCCTATATATGGAACACTCATTGTTGTAATAATATATCGAATATCTCTCATATCTCATATGAATAAAAACCAACATGGTATCAGAGAAGGAATGGGCTTGAATCCCTCCTTCACCGGAAGGCCCGGGTAAATGAAAGAGAAATGGAAGTTTAACTTAGCTTAGGTGCTACTGGAGCTAAGTGGGTCTAGTAGGTCAAGTGAAGATAATGGAGAGGAAGTGGGTCACTGCTCCTGTGATAGATCTAGTGGTTGGCTCATCTTCTCAGCAAGTTTGTAGTCCTCACACTCCATGTAATAAAACTGGTTACGACATTTGTCGATTTCAAATATCTCTACTAGATGTTTGTTGAGTTTAAATCTCTATGAAACAACTTCCATAAGAATTATGAAAATATTTTTTTTATGGGAATAGAGACTGGTCGATCCACAACTACCCAATACCTTCATTCGAAGCATACATACTTTGCAGATGAAGGCTCAGAACCATGAATGACACAGACATGGATAGGACTATAGTATGGCTGGCTATCAGCTGGATACAAGATATGAAAATATTTTTTAAAGAGTAAAGTAGTTAGTATTTCGATTTCCAGTAAGGTTGTATCCACAAAATTGATCGTTGGCCTCTTGAATGCCATAAATCTACAAATAGTCGATATGAATATGGTTGAGTTTGATGAAACCATTAGTATGTTGTGGTTGATAGCACAATACATGTCCACAGGATGGTGGGAGAAGATGAGCGATGCTGCTAGGAAATGGAAACCAATAGGGTTTTTGCACACAATCATCTCTTTGATCAAGGACATAACTCATGAATGGAAATTCTTGCGATTTCCACAACTTGGGTGGACAACACAAAAGATTTTCCATTTTCTAAATTTCATTTTTTGTGGAGTACGAGCTATTACCTTTGGATTTGACAATCAGGTCTTCGCTTTGAAGATGAGGGCTTTACCAGTTTCATTGCAAGAACTTCCTTGATTACTATTTTTGTCTGTGTATATGTTATTTGTGCTATTTTGGACACAAGTATACCATCAGGAACGAGGAAGCTCATGCATTCACATAATTTGGCCAACCTATTTTATTATGAATGGTTGATTTATGTTACCAAGTTCTACATTTGGATATTCATGTGGAAGGTTGGAAACAATGTCGCGCTGGAGATGATCGGGACATTATTTATTTATTTATTTATTTTGCGCTTACTTCGTTTCTTCCAGAATTGGGTTTATTTATACAAAGGTTTCCACTACTGGAGGTATTTACATGACTAGAATGAAGGATGCCACTATTGCTATTTTGATAGCCACTTATTTGATTGAGAGCTACTACTATCAGATCCATGTGAGATAGAAGTATCTACAATGCTTGCATGCTAAACTGTAAAATATGCTACCAGTGGTGAACGAGATCAACATTACGATTACAATGCCCTTGTGATATGAGTGGAGGTCACCACAGTTTAGGTGGTTCCATTAGTCAAAGCAGGGTTGCTAGTCCATGTGACAACATGGCTGAAAGAATCACACCTTGGAGGATAACAATAATATCTACTGAAGAGTCCCACGAATAATGAAGATGTGGGAGGCATGTAAAGGCGTTGCACACTCGAGATGGATATATGACGTTACTCAGATGAGGTGCCCGCGACATTGTTGTTAGCTACCTAGAGCTGCAAATTTGATACACATTTGATAGCCTTCGGGATCTGGTTGAAATTGGTGAGAATGGTCAGATGAAGGAACCAAGACATTGGTTTCAAGAGGAAACCTCGATGTGTCTTAGGGGACATTGGTTGCATGAGGGAACCTCGATGTGTCCTAGATATTTTTGAGACAACATAATGAGACATTCTCCCTGGAGGGTCCTATATGGACTAGTAGGAGTAAATGTGGACTTCATCTTGACGTGCCTCAAATGGTCAGATGAAGGAACCAAGAGATTGGTTTCATGAGGCAATCTCGATATTTCTTGGGGACATTGTTTCCATGAGAGAACCTCGATATGTCTTGTGAGACATTGAGTCCATGAGGGAACCTTGATATGTATTAGACATTATTTTCATGAGGAAACCTTTATATGTAAAATAAGGTCCAATATTACATTCCCTTTCAAGACAGTTGAGCCAATTGATCTCATTGATCCTGTAGCTCCACTTAATGTTTCCATATATATTGCAGTAGGTCAGAAGATACTTGCATGGGCTCGTCAAACTCTGTAGGAGGTAGAAGGACATGAAAATAATCAGGGTACCTTTCGAGAGAGAAAGAGACCTAATAGATATTCGTGCTATATTGAAACTATGATCCACATCATTGAGTCCAATCCTTCCTATTATGAGGAGGCATCTAGCCAGCCAGTATGGAGAGATGCCATGATGGAGGAGTATCAATCCATCATGAAGAATGATGTGTGAGATATTGTTCCAGACCTGATGGGAAGTTTGCATTGACTTCCAAATCGATCTACAAGATCAAACACATAGTTGACGGGAGCATCAAGAGGCACAAAATGAGATTTGTTTCTAGAAGATTCTCTCAGGTGGAGGGAATAGATTATGAGGAGAATTTTTCTCCTCTTGCTCGATACACTTCTATCTGGATGATTATTTCCCCTGTAGCATCCATGGGTTGGAGAGTACATAAGATGGATGTAAAGATAACATTTCTCAATGGAGATATTAAGGAAGAAGTATACATTGAGCAGCCAGATGGTTTCATGATACATGAGAAGGAGTCTCATGTGTGCAGGTTGAAAATGTCCTTGTATGGAATCAAACAACCACCTCAAGCTTGGTATGCAAGGATCGATGGACACCTGATGAATTTTGGGCTTCAAAAAGTGTTTTCAATCCCAGGCTGTACTACAATATTGTTAATGGTGAGTCCTTGATTTTGGTCCTCTACGTTGATGATTAATTTCTCACTAGTACAGAGAGCCTTATTATTGAATTCAAGTATGTGTTGGCCTCTAAGTTCGAGATGAAGGACCTTGGTATGATGCACTAATTCTTAAGACTAGAGGTGTGGTAGAGAACTGATGAGATCTTCCCGAGTCGGGGGGAAGTTCACAGTTGAGATATTCAAGAAGTTTGAGATACTGAACTTGAAGCTCATGACTACAACATTGATGAAAAATCTGAAGAAACTAAGTGTGTCTTCATCTGATTATGACGAAATTGATCTGACTCCGTATAGACAACTAGTTGGATAACTGATGTATCTAGTTAACACTTGACCAAATAATTGTTATGCAGTGAGTGCACTTACTCAGTTTATAAGTCAACTAAGATAGACACACTAGATTGTTGTCAATCATGTGTTGAGATACTTGTGAGACATAGTTCGACATGGTATGAGATATACTTCTAGTATTAATATTGTATAGCAGGAATATCTTGACTCTGATTAGGCAGGGAGCACAGTGGAAAGAAAGAGCACCTTCAAGTGTTGCTTCACTTTGGTATCTTCCATGGTTTCCTGGTGTAGCAAGAAACAAATTTTTGTGGCTTTGAGCACAACAGAAGTAGAGTACATTTCATTAAGTATGAGAGTCTGTGAAGCAGTGTGGCTTCACAAGATCCTTGCATATTTATTCGAACATGTGTTGGATTCCATCATTATTCATTATGGTAACCAAAGTTGTGTGAAGATCTCTAATAATCAAGTGTTTCATGACAAATCGAACCACAATGAGATCAAGTACCATTACATCCGAGACATGGTGCAGAGGAAGGAAGTATTTGTGCAATAACTTCCTACATATGAGAAGGTTGTTGATGTTCTTACAAAACCAAGATGAAGGTCAAGTATTTCCATGACAGACTTGGTGTGGCAGAGAATGCCTCCCTCGCTGAGAGGGAGTGTTGATGTTTTCATCTTCCTGGGAAATTCTATAGATCGTACTACTCTGTGACTGAGTTGAGTTAATCTATGATGACACTTATCCGAGAAGGGATAAGTGGGGCACTTATCTCAGAAGGGATAAGTGTGGTTGGGCTTATAACCCAACGTCCCATGTGGAGAGCACATGAGGACATGTCAAGGGAGTAGATCCTTGATGTCATACACTATGGGATTTGACCCTAGTGTTTCTAGAGGGTGTATCATCTAGAATTCCACATGGAGTTCCATGTGTGACAAACTTTTTCCAGATCGTACTCCTATGAATTGAGTTGATTTGATCTGTGATGACACTTATATCCGAGAAGGGATAAGTGGGGCACTTATTTGAGAAGCATTAAGTGCGGTTGGGATTATAACCCAATGTCCCTTGTGGAGAGCACATGAGGACACGTCCCATGAGGACCCTAGTGTTTCTAGAAGGTGTAGTCTCTAGAAGTCCACATGGAGTGTGCCATGTGTGACACACTTTCTCTAGATCGTACTCCTCTCTGAATTGAGTTGAGTTGATATGTGAGGATACTTATTCAATAAGGAATAAGTAAATTTGGGCTTATATCCCATTTTCCCATGTGGAGAGAACATGAGGACATGTTAGGAGTGTTGACCTGTAATGTACCTCAAATTCACCATAAAAAAAAAAAAAAATCCTATGACATAATTCAATTTCGTTTAAGCTTAGAAATTGGGAGAAGGTAAGATTCATCTCTGTCCATAATGTCATACTTTGAACCGAAAATATTATGTGGGTAAATTCTTTCCATAATTCTATCACTTCCCTTGACTCTCAAACTACTCCAACATACTTCTATGTATATAGGCAATGTCTAAACTCAGGTCGAAGGAACCTTCGATGTTCAGAGAGATAAAGCTCAGAAGGGATAGTACCTTTGAAGTATTCAAAGGGAGGTAGAGATCGAAATCATCACACAGAGGTCTAGTTTAGGTGGAAGAATGCCAAGTCATTTTGGCCAGAGATCCTTGAGCAAAGTGAACGAATGGTGAGATTTCTTCGTGGGGAAGTGCCAAAATCCCGTGGAACGTTGGATCTTGTATATCTATGAGGAGGTTAAGACTATATGTTTTTTAGCATTCATAAGCTCAGGAGGAGTAGCTACCATTGGATGAGAAGCAACAGGAGCCATTGATCTCCCGCTTCAAATTTTTCTATTTCGGAGGCTAAAGGAAGAGACAAAACCCATTATGCCCTTTTCGACATTTCAGGACCCATGAGTTCGAAGAACCCAGAAACGTTACCGCCGGAGTCGCGAAATCCTGGATCACAAAGCCCTGAAACACGGAAGTGTTGGGCCCACATTCCTTTCGCATTTCGCAATTCGACAATTCGTGTTTCATTTTGTTTGTACATTAGGTGTTCATAAACCCCGAAATCCGGAAATCCTAAAATGTTGGGCCTTTAGTCTCTTTGCATTTCATGATTTGACATTTCTTGTTTCAATTTGTTTGGGCGTAAGATGTTCGTAAACCCCGAAATCCCGTACCCCGAAATCCCGAAATGCTAGGCCCTCAGTATCTTCGCATTTCACGATTCGACAAACAACATGGTCCTTTATATTTTATGTTCGGTGTTTGTAATCGTTGAAACCCGATTGACCTCTGCTTTTCAAACCATTTTTTTCTCTACAATTTATGCCATTAAACAATAGTCTAAGTTATTTTATCGGTAAAGGTTCCTGAATAAATGTCTTCGAACCCTTATGGTTACGGAGCATTACAGTTACCAAAAAAAAGGGGTCATTCAGATTCAATTCCCTCAGATTCTTATCGGGTTTGGAAGAAGGGGAAAATTTCCCAAAGGTAACTGGGGATTTGGTCCCGGCGGTTACAGTATAACTTTTGTAGAAATTTATTCTATAGGATTGTCCTGTTCGTTAGAGTAAATGAAATACTTGATGACCGATTACTGCTCGGGTCTCGTTATGCCCTAAAATTTTAAATACCAGGGTTATTGCCTTGAAGACAGGCCCTGTTTTCAAACGTTAGATGTTGGGTCGACTTATGGTACATCTATAATACTAACCATTTCATCTCATTTTGACAGTCCTTAAACTATTATCAATGTGGTTTAAATATTCAATGTTGATTAATTAGATTGGGTATAATGGTCTGACTAAAGTTCGGATTCTATATTTTTCCTTCCAGAATAATATATGTATACAGATCTGTACTTTCCTCGTTGTTTAGGACAAAGGGCTAGTAGGAGTTTTAAATTGTGTGTTTCATGCACATAACTTTAAGGGAAACGGGTATAATAGTCGGTTTTCCTACCTCAGCTACAAATCTGTCTCTACACAGTCTGTTTAATGGAAAGGAAAATGTAGCATAGTTTGCAAAAATCAGAATGTTGTTCCCGACATTATTGATATAGTTAGATTAATAAAATTACAACATAACTTCCACTCCCAATATGCCAATCTCAACATTGATTTCAATCAGAAAACAAATAAAAAAATAAAATAGCAGTGAAATTAATTTAGAGGAGATTTCTTCGAGAATTTAACCATGCATAAATCCTTTCAACTATCATAACAAATAAAAGGCCAATTCTATTGTTCGTTCAGAAAGGGGTCACTTGAGATTAGATTTACCATATGTTCTCTGTCAGTATTTAGGCTTCGAACTAATTTTTTCTACGCATTATTATCTATCATAATTAGTGGATGCATTACATTTGTAATTGAATCATTCACCAGAGAATGGAAATTATTTCAGTTCATATTTAATAAATACATGACATCAGATATCAAATCATTTGAACAGAAAATAGAAATCATTTCAGTTCCGACTTAACAAATACATTGCATCAGATATAAAATCATTCAGATAGAGAAGGAGTAGAGAAACATATCTGAACCAGCTTATGGGAAAACAAAGGGAACAACCACGTTCCTCCCAACCGTAGAACAGGGCAGTCAAAACACTTACCCAATTCACCCCCTAGCTTGACCATGAATCCATGAGGGTGAACTTGGAAACTCCTCCTCAGCAATGTCCTTCAATTCCAAAAGTTATCCTCTTGCCTCACACTTACTCAGCAGTGCTCATAACATCAAGGAGAACCTGTTTCAATAGATTCCTCTTACATCACACTCAAAATCGAAGTGTTCATAACAAAAAGATAAATCAAAATTTTTTTCCTAGCATACTTGGCAACGTCCTGCCTCCTCACATATGCTATTTATCAATTTTTCCCAGGTCTTTTTCCCTCCCTTGGAGGGAATTATCACATATTTCTAAATCCCTGATTTTCAGGAGCTTGCAATGGCCAAATCTCTGGTTTGTCACTTGTAATAATCAACCTAGAGGTAGTTCCAACATGTTCTGCACTCATGGAGTCATGGTCAGTTGATTTTAACCTGGTTGTTCCATTTGTCCTCCTGCAATTAATATAAATATTTTGTTTTTTATAAAAGTGTCATAATAAAATAGTTAGTTGAGTCCAATTAGATCTCTGCCCAACATTCATAATAATTAATTACAAATATCAAATTCAAAATTCAAAATTGCCATAAATGGCAAAAAAAATCCAAATTCAAATTTACTAAAAACGGAAATAAATTTCTAGCGAATTTAAATTTCAAAAATATTTTATTTTTGGGGATATCACATATTTTCCCCTTTCAGTAAAACACTTTCCTCAATGTTCGTTCATTTCCTGGAAAGGGACTGGATGAGATTTCCGCAAATCTCCCTCCAACTCCCAAGTGGCCTCCTTAGGACTAAAGTGCTTCCATTGCACCTTTACCTGACTGACGACTCTATTCCGAAGTGTTATTTCTCTCCGGTCTAGAATGCCCAGGGGTTCCACTTGGAAATCGCCTTCGATTTCCACCTGTACCAAGTTCCAATCAATCATATGAGTAGGGTCATGAATATACTTTTTCAACAAAGAAACATGAAATACATTATGAATTCTTAGATTAGCTGGAAGTGCAAGTTGGTATGCTACAGGTCCAATTCGAGATAGTATCTCGAAGGGTCCACAAAACCTGGGTATCATCTTGGCACATTTCCCTAACTTCAACGAGCTCTTTCGGGATTTGACCTTCAAATAAACATGGTCTCCCACTTGAAATTCCAAGTGTCTTCTTTGCTGATCTGCATAGCTCTTATGTATGTCCTGTGCTTCTTTCAAGTTCTATTGTACCTTTCTTACCATATTCTCCATTTCTTGGAGCATCTTTGGTCCAACCATGAGTCTATCAGCTGAGTTATCCCAGCTAATTGGAGTCGTACACTTTCTACCATAGAGTATTTCGAAAGGGCTCAACTTAGCCAAAGTTTGGTACCCATTGTTATATACAAATTCTACCAAGTGCAAGTAGTCTTCCCACTTGCTCGGTTTTGTTCTTATGTACATGCGAAGCATATCCTCTATGATCTAGTTTGTCCTTTCTGTCTGTCCATCCATTTTTAGATGATAGCTCGTACTGAAATTCAAGTTAGTGTTTAGCCCTGCAAACAATTCCTTCCAAAAAGCAGATGTAAATTTTACGTCTCTATCTGAAACCACCATTTTAGGGATACCATGCGGTCTAAAAATTTCTTTCATGAATATTTCAGTAATGTTTATAGCTTTAAAAGTAGACTTTACAGGAATAAAGTGTGCAGACTTACTGAGTTTATAGATTACAACCATGATAGAATCATTTTGTTTTTGAGTTTTAGGCAAACATGTTATAAAGTCCAGTGATATTGTCTCCCATTTCAATTCTGGTACTGGTAATGGTTGTAATAGGCCAGTTGGGTGCTGGTGCTCATCCTTAACCTACTGAAAATCTTGGTACCTAGCCAAGTACTCTGTTGTTTCACCTTTCATATTAGGCTAGTAAAATAGTTTTCTGAGTAATGTTATTGTTTTCTGGTAACCTGGATGGCTAGAATACAGTTTCTTATGCACTTCGTCTAAAGCAGTTAATTTTAACTCTGTTGAATTTGGTATGTAAAGTATGTTTCTAAATCGTAATAGTCCCTTCTTGTCGATACTTAGATCTGGTTTATCTGAGTTTGTGGTACTATTTTGTAATTATGTCATCATCTTCGTGTAATTTTAGTCGTTAATACTTGTCGTCCTTATTCTTTGTTCCATATCACTTTCTTCCCTGCTGATATTTATCTCAAATAACCCATGGATTCTTCTTCTTAAAGTGTCTGCTACTTTATTTTCCTTACCCTTGATATATCTGACCTCGAAGTCAAACTCACTCAAGAAGGATAACCAACTGGCCTGTCATGCATTAAGGTCTGGTTGGTTAAACAAATATTTCACCCCACTATTATCCATGAATAGTAGGAATATTCTGCCCATTATATAGTGTCGCCACATTTTTAAGGCATGTACTACTGCTGCCAATTCAAAGTCATGACTGACCTAATTTCTCTTGTGTTCTTTTAATTTCTAGGACTCGTAACAAATCATATGCCCTTCCTAAGTTAGAACACCACCTAGTCCCTCTTTACTTGCGTCAACACATACTGTGAAGTCTTTATCTGGGTCTGCTACCTTCAAAATGGGTGTCGATGTCAATAATTCTTTCAGCTTATTAAAATTGTCTTGACACTTTTGCGACCAGTTAAACTTGGTCCCTTTCTTTTGTAATGATGTGATAAGGTAGGCTATCTTGGAAATTCCTTGTATAAATATGCAGTAATATCTAGTGATTCCCATGAATGACTAGATATCTGCTACATCCTTAGGTACTGGCCATTCCATAATGTCTTTTGTCTTCTCTGGGTCTACGGCAATGCCTTCTGCTCAAATTACATGTCCTAGATATTGTATTTCTTTTTGATAAAAGTCACACTTGTCAAATTTGGCGTACAATTTGTGTTTCCTCAACGTTTGTAGAACTATCCTTAGGTGTTCATCATGTTCTTTTTCCATTTTTTAATAGACCAGAATATCGTCAACGAATACTACTACGGTCTTGTCTAAGTACTGACTAAAAATGTTGTTCATCAAGAACATAAATGTGGTTGGTGCATTAGTGAGTTCGAAAGGTATGACTACAACTCGTAGTGTCCATATCTTGTTCGAAAAGCTATTTTGTTTATGTCCTCGTCCTTTATCCTAACTTGATGATAACCGGATCGTAAATCCAATTTTGAAAAGATCTTGGCACCACCAACTTGATCTAACAGATCATTTATTATAGGTAAGGGGTATTTGTTCTTAATGGTCATTTTGTTCAGTTGTCTATAATTGATACATATTCTTAGAGTACCGTCTTTATTTTTCACAAAGAGGACTGGTGCTCCCCATGGCGAGACACTCGGTCTAATATACTCTTTGTCCAACAATTCCTATAATTGTATTTTTAATTCTATCAGTTCTAGTAGACTCATTTGGTAGGGTGCTTTTGAGACAAGGGTTGATTTGGGTAGTAAGTCTATGCAGAAATCTATTTCCCTTCTAGGAGGTAATTCTAGTATCTCATCCACAAACATGTCTCTGAATTCACATAGGACAACGAAGTATTCTAACTTTGGTTTAACTTCTTTTTCTAATAGGTTCTTTACTTGGATGGAATAAACTTTGCATCCCTTTCTAATACAGTTCTTGAGTTGCATCGCTGACACTTGTCTGACTGATACAGATTTTGGTACATTTTGGGTTGTTCTAACAGTGCTAAAAACATCTTTATAGCTAAGTGTCTTTGTATAACAATCTAGTACTTCTTTGTGTTGTTCCAGCCAATCCATCCCAATAATCATATCGTAAGAACCTAGTGGTAGGATGTTTAGATTGGTCCTTATATTTTGACCATCTAAGTTGAACTCAAAATTAGAAATAAAGTCAACTACTTTCCTTTTAGTACCTATTGCTAGTTGTACAAGCCATGATTTTGCATGCTTCAGTTTCTTAAGTTTATTTGACTCTACTAAACCAGGAGTAATATAACTTAACGTAGCTCCAGGGTCAATTAAAACAGATATTCGAGTGTCATTGATTTTACCTTCGATTTCTACCATCGAGGACTGGTGGTTAGCTTGTCGACCATCTATGGCTGCATTTATCCAATGCAAAATTCTGCCCACATCTCCCACAGTCGAGGCTTCCTGCAAATTGTGAACAACAATTCTATTTGCTGCAATTAAATGTGGATAGTTCCTCCTTAGATGAGGCTCTCCACACTCCCAACACTTTAGTGGTTCGTGGGAGTTGTCCCCAAACTTCTTTGTTCCCAGGTTTACTGGTTTACCATTACCTTGCGTATTCAGATGATTGTAGTGAAAATCCTTGCTTGGGGAACTTTTTGCTACATCCCGATAAGGAGTTGGCTGGTATCCCTTCTTCCATTGGTTCATTCGATCTTGTTTCTTACCCTTCCAGGTCTTGGGAAACTCTACCCATTGTTTATACTGGTCATAGCACATTCATGGCTTTTTGAATACCTCACTCAAGGATTTGGAGTTGTCAAACTCAATTCTGTCCCTGTAGGACTGTGGTAAACAACTTAAGAATCGTTGGATTTTTACGTTATCCTCTCGGATGTATGGTACGAAACTTAGTAATTCCATAAATTTATTTATAAGGTCTTCCATCGTCATCTGTTTGAGTTGTAATGTGTAAAATTATTTCATCTTCCTTTCATAATAACTTTCAGAAAGGTATTTTTTCTTAAAATACTTCTTAAAGTCAGACCATTCCAACTATTTCTCCTTTAGGCCCTTGGCCAATTTCAGGTCCTGCCACCAAATGCTCGCCTTTCCCTTCAGATTGTAGATGGCCATTCTGACCTTCATGTTGTTGGAATAGTTGTAGATATGGAAGTATTTTTTGATGTCCAACAACCATGCCTCCGATTCTTCTCCTGTCCTAGATTCTCCATCAAAGGTAGCTGGTTTAATCTTTTTAAATTCTCCTTCAAGGTGATCTACTTGTTTTCTTTTTCTGTCCGGTATAGTTTTTTCCTCAGCTGAAGGTGTCTCTTCAGACAAATTGTCTCCTTTTTCTGTTTCTGGTCCAAAATTCTTGGAGTCCCTTTTGATGACTTCTTCGTCATGTTGTCGTCTTTTGGGATTTTCTTGGTTACTATACTATGCAACAAGACTTCATTTATCTCTTGCTAATCATGTTGTTCTTTCTTTAATTTTTCATTGTCGGTCTTGAAAACATGTAGTTCAACAATAAGATTCCTCATTGTTTCCAACACCTTCGTGGGTGACCTTCCATCACTGTTCTTCCCTGGATCTCCTGGGGGTCCTTGCTGCGTATTTCCTTCCATCTTGATTTCTGCATCTTCTTGAGCTGCCATAATCAACACAAAACAAAAAGGCTTTTTGTTTGTATCCACGAGATTTATTAGTTTTTTCATAAATCGGAATATATTCTAAGCAATTAATGTCGCCCTGTTCAGGCCCACTGTTGTAACTTTCGCTCTGATACCATATGCAATGTACCTCAAGTTCACCATATATATATATATATATATATATATATATATATATATATATATATCCTATGAAATAATTCAATTTCGTTTAAGATTAGAAATTAGGAGAAGGTAAGACTCATCTCTGTCCATAATGTCATTATTACACCAGTCTGATTACTTTGAACCAAAAATCTTATGTGGGTAAAATAATTCCATAATTCTATCACTTCCCTTGACTCCAAACTACTCCAACATTCTTCTATGTATATAGGCAATGTCTAAACTCGGGTCAAAGGAACCTTTGATGTTCAGAGAGATAAAGCTCAGAAGGGATAACACCTTTGAAGTATTCAAAGGGAGACAGAGATCGAAATCATGACGCAGAGGTCCAGTTCAGGTGGAAGAATGCCAAGTCATTTTGGCCAGAGATCCTTGAGCAGAGAAAACACATAAGGAGTCTCTTTCGTAAGAGAAAACTCATAAGGAGTCTAAGAGCCAAAACCCGTTAATCCCTTTTCGGCATTTCGAGACCCGGGAGTTCGAAGAACCCATAAACGTTGCCATCGGAGTCGCGAAATCCCAAATCACGAAACCTCGAAATCCTGAACCCCAAAACCCTAAAGTGTTGGGCCCACATTCCTTTCACATTTCGCAATTCAACACTTCTTGTTTCATTTTGTTTGTGCATCAAGTGTTCGTAAACCCCAAAATCCTGAACCTCAAAATCCTGAAATCTCGAAATGTTGGGCCTTCAGTCTCTTTGCATTTCACGTTTCAACATTTCTTGTTTCAATTGGTTGGGGTGTAAGAGGTTCGTAAACCTCGAAATCCTGAAATCCTGAAATGTTGGGCCCTCAGTCTCTTCACATTTCACGATTCAGAAAATAGCATGGTCCTTTGTCTTTTGTGTTCGGCATTTGTAATCGCCGAAACCCAATTGACCTCTGCTTTTGAAAACATTTTGTTCTCTACGATTTATGCCATTAAACAATAGTCTAAGTTATTTTATCGGTAAAGGTTCCTGAATAAATGCCTCTGAACCCTTATGCTTACGGAGCATTACAGTTACCGAAAAAAAGGGGTCATTCAGATTTGATTCCCTCAGACTCTTCTCAGGTTTGGAAGAAGGGGAAAATTTCCCAAAGGTAACTCGGGATTTGGTCCTGGTGGTTACAATATAACTTTTGTAGAAATTTCTTCTATAGGATTGTCCTATTCGTTAGAGTAAATGAAATACTTGATGACCGATTACTGCTCGAGTCTCATTATGCCCTAAAATTTTAAATACCAGGGTTATTGCCTTGAAGACAGACCCTATTTTCAAATGCTAGATGTTGGGTCAACTTATGCTACATTTATAATACTAACCATTTCATTTCATTTCGACATTCCTTAAACTATTATCAATGTGGTTTAAATCTGAAATGGTGATTAATTAGATTGGATATAATGGTCCGAGTAAAGTTTTGATTCTATAGTTTTCCTTCCAGAATAATATATGTATACATATCTGTACTTTCCTCATTGTTTAGGCCAAAGGGTTGGTAGGAGTTTTAAATTGTGTGTTGCATACACAAAACTGTAAGGGAAACGGGTATAATAGTCGGTCTTCCTACCTCAGCTACAGATCTATCTCTACAGAGTCTGTTTAATGGAAAGGAAACTGTAGCATAGTTTGCAAAACTCAGAATGTTGTTCTCAACATTATTCATACAGTTAGATGAATGAAATTACAGCATAACTTCCACTCCCAATATGCCAATCTCAACATTGATTTCACTCAGAAAAAAAAATAAAAAAATAAAATAGTAGTGAAACTAATTTAGAGGAGATTTCTTCTAGAATTTAACCATGCATAAATCCTTTCAACTATCATAACAATTAAAAGGCCAATTTTATTGTTCGTTCACAAGATATTAAAGAATACACCTTATTTCAATGGATAGTGAAAAATACCTTCCAAAATTATTTTGTTGAACCACCCTCTTCATATTGTTGGTTTTTATTCATATGAGATATGAGAGATATTCGATATATTATTACAACAATGAGTGTTCCATATATAGGGAACATAAGGTGACCATCCATGAAAGGATTTGTCCCTTGAATAATCAATAACTATTTATTATTATCATTTACTTATTATATACTATATTTAATATTCAATAATAATTATATTATTAATTATTATCTTTAGAGAATGTCTTCTCAATGTTGTCCAAACATTAACACTCCCTCTCAACGAGGAGACATTCTACAACATGCCACTCTTGTCTTTGAAGTATACAAACTTCACCTAAGACTCATGACACTTGTCTATTAGTCTTGGGAGACATCTCTCTCCTAAATGAACCAATTAACTCTCTCTAAGATTAGGTTCACTTTGGGTTTGCATGTAATATCATATAGCATCTTGAGTATTTATCATTCCTTGTCAAATCACCATTACTAGGACAAAGACTACACCATGATCTTTCACCATAGATACACATTTATGAGTGAATGTCGGCTTGATACTAATTGACACATGGAAAACACTTCAAGCACCTCGAATCCATATTATTCCTTATCATGATCAAGGAAGGACTACGTCTGGGCCCATTTATCACAAGTGCACCTTTGCGATAAATGTATCCTATCTCTGTTGGTTTGCAGCCCAATGTAGGAGAAGTTATGCCCGATGATGAAACATCAACACTCCCTCTTAGCTAGGGAGGTATCTTTCCACAGTGGTACGCAACTACTGTCCAGAGACACGCAGTCTCTGCCAGTGGTACAAAACCACCATAGTAGTAAAATATTTGTCACACATGGCGCTCCCATGTGGACTTCTAGAGGCTACTCCCTCTAAGAACCCTTAGGGTCAACTCCCCATAGTTTGATACATCAAGGGTTATGTGATATCCCCCAAAATAAAATATTTTTGAAATTTAAATTTGCTCGAAATTTATTTATGTTTTTAGTAAATTCAAATTTGGAATTTTTTTGCCATTTATGGAAATTTCGAATTTCAAATTTGATATTTGTAATTAATTATTATGACTATTGGGCAGAGAT
>SNQJ01S0013954.1:147608-179741 GCA_010110895.2 Picea sitchensis
AATGATTAATTTAGGGATTGGTTTGGAGTTGGTTTGAGATTTTGTAGGAGTTGTTGAGATATTATCTCAACCTCCATACCTATGTTTGGAATTGGTTGGATCTAACTCCAGCTACATATACCTATTGTATCTTGGGATTTGAAATAGTAATACAATATTATTTAGTGTGTAATTTTTGTGTTATGGCTGCTCTCTTAAATTCTGACAACAAATCTATAAACTATGTGTCATCAAGGAGAAATAAAGCTTTCTCCATCCCTTGTGAGTCTATGTCGAATTCTTTTAAGAAGATGATTTCTTTTAAGATTATGAAACTAGCTCATTTGTTAGCATAGTATTCATGTTTCAAAGTAATCATCATGAATAATTATAGGGTGTTAACTATCATCTTCATTTCCAAATTTACTTAGCATGAACTAAGCTGCCATCCAACTCTTGTTTATATATTGTCTAATATTTGAATAAAATGTGAGTAACTCTCAAAACTTGTTAAATTGATCAATGATAAATAATTAATAAAGATTATATTAAAAATATGTTATAACAACAATAAATAATAAATAGAAATTCTATTAAAAATATTTTATTACAACAAAAATAAATATATTCCAAGCTTATGCAACCTTCAAATAAAATATCCTTTAAACAAAGGACATCAAACTTGTAAGTGAAAATTGTTGTAATTCTTTAGATCTTACATATCTGCTAATAAAACACAAATAAAAATACTATATCATGTTCTAATTACGGTATGTTTTACCAAGATTTATAACTTTAAATTTGTTACGGTATGACTTAGTGATAGAGAAAGTACCTGGTTATGCATATTTTAAGTACAAGCCTGCTGCATCAACTTAAAATAGGGCGGATGTTAGCGACAGTATTTAACGATAGTCACGGCAATCATGTGATGTATTACTGTACCTGGGAGCATATATTCGGACTGGTTACTCTCTGGTGTTCTGTAGTTCAAGGAATTTAAATAAATCGCAAGAAAGGATATCGCAAGGAATTCACATAAATCTAATTAATAACACATTTAGAAATTAGTAATTAATTTTTAAATCATACTCTTTTTAATAACTAATATACACTTAATAGAAAACTCATAGATAATGAATTGAATTAGTAGTTATTTTTTAAATGAGACTCTTTTTTAATGGTTATTATTCTACATTTAAAAGAAAACATATCGTTTTAATGGTTATTGTTAAGTCTATAATCACAATTGAATTTTAATGCCTAGTATTCTACATTTAAAAGAAAACATATCCTTTTAATGATTGTTGTTAAGTATATAATCACAATTAAATAGATCTGGTAAAATTTGTGTTTTTTACTCTATAAATTTTCTTTTTTCCAAAATTTCAAAAAAGTTACAATTATTATTTTTAAAAACTCTAGAATATATATATCTTTAAAACTATATATTTATTTATTTTAAATAAAAAACTATAACAAATTATTGAATGAGGTATTTCCTTTCACATTTAGAAATGAAAAGAATAGCCAATATTCTCTTCCCAAAGTGTTGGGAACTATAATGGAAAATGATCTAAAAAGCTGGATTTGTTTTATGTATCTATGTATACATTTCGGATTTAGATTTGGGTAAGGAACATGACTATACACGTCTTGCCTTAAGAAGATGTAAAAAGCCACACACCTCACATATGATTTGTTATATATATCTATATAAACATTTCGGATTTAGATTTAGGTAAGGAACATGATTATACACGTCTTCCCATGATTATAAACGTCCAAGTGCATTAAACATTTGGGATTTAGAGTTGGGTAAGGAACATGATTATACACGTCTTTTGCATTTCCACATGAATATGTAATTGTGTTTCAAAACAGGGGAAAGTTGAATCCATTTGTAGCTTAAACTTAAATTTCCACATGAATACATTACTATGTTTCCATACATTACTATGCACTTCGTCTAAAACAATTAATTTTAAATCTGCTAAATGTGGTATGTAAAGTATGTTTTTAAATCGTAATAGTCCCTTCGTGTCGATACTTAGATCTGGTTTATCTGAGTTTGCGGTACTGTTTTGTAATTCTGTTATCATCTTCATGTAATTTCCATCGTTAATACTTGTCGTCCTTATTCTTTGTTGAAGATCACTTTCTGTCCTGCTGATATTTATCTCAAATAACCCATGGATTCTTCTGCTTAAAGCGTCTGCTACTTTATTTTCCTTACCCTTGATATGTTTGACATCGAAGTCAAACTCTCTCAAGAAGGCTAACCATCTTGCTTGTCATGCATTAAGGTCTGGTTGGTTAAACAAATATTTCACCCTGCTATTATCCATCAATAGTAGGAATTTTCTGCCCATTATATAGTGTCGCCACATTTTTAAGGCATGTATTACTGCTGCCAATTCTAATTCATGAGTGAACTAATTTCTCTCGTGTTCTTTTAATTTCTGGGGATCGTAACAAATCACGTGCCCTTCCTGAGTTAGAACACCACCTAGTCCCTCTTTACATGCATCAACACATACTGTGAAGTCTTTATCTGGGTTTGCTACCTTCAAAATGGGCGTCGATGTCAATAATTCTTTCAGCTTATTAAAATTGTCTTGACACTTTTGCGACCAGTTAAACTTGGTCCCTTTCTTTTGTAATCACGTGATAGGGTAGTCTATCTTGGAAAATCGTTCTATAAATTTGCGGTAATATCTAGTGATTCCCATCAATGACCAAATATCTGCTACATCCTTAGGTACTCGCCATTCCATAATGGCTTTTTTCTTCTGTGGGTCTACGACAATGCCTTCTGCTGAAATCACATGTCCTAGATATTGTATTTCTTTGGCATACAGTTTGTGTTTCTTGAACGTTTGCAAAACTATCCTTAAGTGTTCATCATGTTCTTTTTCCGTTTTTGAATAGACCAGAATATCGTTAATGAATACTACTATGAACTTGTCTAAGTACTGACTAAAGATGTTGTTCATCAAGCACATAAATGTGTCTGGTGCGTTAGTGAGCTCGAAAGGTATGACTAAAACTCTTACTGTCCATATCTTGTTCGAAAAGATGTTTTGTTTATGTCCTCGTCCTTTATCCTAACTTGATGATAACCGGATCATAAATCCAATTTTGAAAAGATCTTGGCCCCACCAACTTGATCTAGGAAATCATTTATCCTAGGTAAGGGGTATTTGTTCTTAATCGTCATTTTGTTCAGTTGTCTATAATCGATACATAGTCTTAGAGTACCGTATTTCTTTTTCACAAAGAGGACTGGTGCTCCCCACGGTGAGACACTCAGTCTGATATACTCTTTGTGCAACAATTCCTGTAATTGTATTTTTAATTTTGTCACTTCCGGTAGACTCATTTGGCAGGGTGATTTTGAGACAGGGGTTGATCCGGGTAGTAAGTCTATGGAGAAATCTATTTCCCTTCTAGGAGGTAATTATGGTATCTCATCCACAAACATGTCTCTGAATTCACGTAGGACAATGAAGTCTTCTAACTTTGGTTTAACTATTTTTTCTAATAGGTTCATCACTTGGATGGCATAAACTTGGCATCCCTTTCTAATACATTTCTTGAGTTGCATCGTTGTCACTTGTCTGACTGATACAGGTTTTGGTACACCTTCGGTTGTTCTAACAGTGCCAAAATCATCTTTATAGCTAAGTATATTTGTATAACAATCTAGTATTGCTTTGTGTTGTTCCAACCAATCCATCCAGATAATTATATCGTAAGATTCTAGTGGTAGGATGTTCAGATTGGTCCTTATATTTTGACCATCTAAGATGAACTCAAAATCATAAATAAAGTCAACTACTTTCCTTTTAGTACATGTTGCTAGTTGTACAGGCCATGATTTTGCGTGCTTCAGGTTCTTAACTTTATTTGACTCTACTAAACCAGGAGTAATATAACTTAACATAGCTCTAGGGTCAATTAAAACAAAGATTCAAGTGTCATTGATTTTAACTTCGATTTCTAACACCGAGGACTGGTGGTCAACTTGTCAACCATCTATGGCTACATTTATCTGATGCAGACTTCTTCCCACGTTTCCCACAGTTGAGGCTTCCTGCAAATTGTGAACAACAATTCTGTTTGCTGCAATTAAATGTGGACAGTTCCTCCTTAGATGAGGCTCTCCACACTCCCAACACTTTAATGGCTCTCGGGAGTTGTCCCCAAACTTCTCTGTTCCCAAGTTTACCTGTTTACCGTTACCTTGCGTATTCAGATGATTGGAGTGAAAATCCTTCCTTGGAAAACTTTTGCTACATCCTGATAAGGAGCTGGCTAGTATCCCTTCTTCCACTGGTTCATTCGGTCTTGTTTCATATCCTTCCAGGTATTAGGAAACTCTACCCATTGTTTATACTGGTCATAGCACATTCGTGCTTTCCTGAATACCTCACTGAATGATTTTGGGTTGTCAAACTCAATTATGTCCCTATAGGACTGTGGTAAACAGCTTAAGAATCGATGGATTTTTACCTTATCCTCCAGGATGTACAGTATGAAAATTAGTAATTCCAGAAATTTATTTATAAGGTCTTCCATTGTCATCTGTCCGAGTTGTAACTCGTAAAATTCTTTTGCCTTCCTTTCATAATAGATTTTAGAAAGGTATTGTTTCTTAAAATACTTCTTAAAGTCAGATCATTCCAACTATTTCTCCTTTAGTCCCTTGGCCAATTTCAGGTCCTGCCACCAAATGTTGGCCTTTCCCTTCAGATTGTAGATGGCCATTCTGACCTTCATGTTACTGGAATAGTTGTTGATCTGGAAGTATTTTTTTATGTCCAACAACCATGCCTCAACTTCTTCTCCTATCTTGGATTCTCCATCAAAGGTAGCTAGTTTAATCTTTTTAAATTGTCCTTCAAGGTGATCTACTTGTTTTATTTTTCTATCTGGTATAGTTTTGTCCTCAGCTAAAGGTGTCCCTTCAGACGAACTCTCCGTTTTTTGTTTCTGGTCCAGAATTCTTGGAGGCCCTTTTGTTGACTTCTTCCTCATGGTTGTCATCTTTTGGGTTTTTCTTAGTTACTATACTACACAACAAGACTTCATTTATCTCTTGTTGTTCCTGCTGTGTTTTCTTCAATTTTTCATTGTCGGCCTTGAAAACCTATAGTTCAACAATAAGATTCCTCATTGTTTCCAACACCTCCATGGGTGAGCTTCCATCATTGTTCTTCCTTGGATCTCCCAGGGGTCCTTGCTGCGGATTTCCTTCCATCTTGATTTCTGCACCTTCTTGAGCTGCTATAATCAACACAAAACATAAAGGCTTTATGTTTGTATCCACAAGATTTATTAGTTTTTTCATAAATCGGAATATATTCTAAGCAATTAATGTGGCCTTGTTCAGGCCCAGTGTTGTAACTTTCGCTCTGATACCATATATAATGTACCTCAAATTCACCATATATATATATATATATATATATATATATATATATATATCCTATGACATAATTCAATTTTGTTTAAGCTTATAAATTAGGAGAAGGTAAGATTCATCTCTGCCCATAATGTCATTATTAAACCAATCTGATTACTTTGAATCGAAAATCTTATGTGGGTAAATTCTTTCCATAATTCTATCACTTCCCTTGACTCTCAAACTACTCCAACATACTTCTATGTATATAGGCAATGTCTAAACTCAGGTCGAAGGAAACTTTGATGTTCATAGAGATAAAGCTCAAAAGGTATAGCACCTTTGAAGTATTCAAAGGGAGGCAGAGATCAAAATCGTCATGCAGTGGTCCAGTTCAGGTGGAAGAACACTAAGTCATTTGGGCCAAATATCCTTGAGCACAGCGAACGAATGGTGAAATATCTTCATGGGGAAGTGTTGAAATCCCGTGGACTATTTGATCTCATAGATCTATGAGGAGGTTAATACTGATCATCTTTTAGCGTTCAGAAGCTTAGGAGGGGTAGCGACCATTGGATGAGAAGAAACAGGAGTCGTTGATCTCACGCTTCAAATTTCGTTATTTCGGAGGCTAAAGGAAGAGCCAAAACCCATTAATCCCTTTTCGGCATTTCGGGACCCAGGAGTTCAGAGAACCCAGAAACATTGTCGTCGGAGTCGCGAAATCTTGAATCACGAAACCTCGAAATCCTGAACCGCGAAACCCCGAAGTGTTGGGCCCACATTCCTTTCACATTTCGCAATTCAGCACTTCTTGTTTCATTTTGTTTGTGCATCAAGTGTTTGTAAACCCCGAAATCCTGAACCTCGAAATCTCGAAATCTCGAAATGTTGGGCCTTCCGTCTCTTCGCATTTCACAATTCGACATTTCTTGTTTCAATTTGTTGGGGCGTAAGAGGTTCGTAAACCTCGAAATCCTGAAATCCTGAAATGTTGGGCCCTCAGTCTCTTCGCATTTCGCGATTCGGCAAATAGCATGGTCCTTTGTATTTTGTGTTCGGCGTTTGTAATCGCCGAAACCCAATTGACATCTGCTTTTGACAACATTTTTTTCTCTACTAATTGTGCCATTAAACAATAGTCTAAGTTATTTTATCGGTAAAGGTTCGTGAATAAATGTCTCTGAACCCTTATGCTTACGGAGCATTACTGTTACCAAAAAAAAGGGGTTATTCAGATTTGATTCCCTCAGACTCTTATCAGGTTTGGAAGAAGGGGAAAATTTCCCAAAGGTAACTGGGACCAAGGGGATTTGGTCCCGGTGGTTACAATATAACTTTTGTAGAAATTTCTTCTATAGGATTGTCCTATTCGTTAGAGTAAATGAAATACTTGATGACCGATTACTGCTCGGGTCTCATTATGCCCTAAAATTTTAAATACCAGGGTTATTGCCTTGAAGACAGGCCCTATTTTCAAACGCTAAATGTTGGGTCGACTTATGCTACATCTATAATACTAACCATTTCATCTCATTTCGACATTCCTTAAACTATTATGAATATGGTTTAAATCTGCAATGGTGATTAAGGAATTCACATAATTCTCGTCATTGACGTAATTAATTTACATAAATAGCAAGGAAGGATATCGCAAGGAATTCACATAAATCTAATTAATAACGCATTTAGAAATTAGTAATTAATTTTTAAATCATACTCTTTTTAATAACTAATATACACTTAATATAAAACTCATAGATAATGAATTGAATTAGTAGTTATTTTTTTAAATGAGACTCTTTTTTAATGGTTACTATTCTACATTTAAAAGAAAACATATCGTTTTAATGGTTATTGTTAAGTCTATAATCACAATTGAATTTTAATGCCTAGTATTCTACATTTAAAAGAAAACATATATTTTTAATGATTGTTGTTAAGTATATAATCACAATTAAATAGATGTTGTAAAATTTGTGTTTTTTACTCTATAAGTTTACTTTTTTCCAAAATTTCAAAAAAGTTACAATTATTATCTTTAAAAACTTTAGAATATATATATATATATATATATATATATATATATAAAATAATTATATATCTTTAAAACTATATATTTATTTATTTTAAATAAAAAACTATAACAAATTATTGAGTGAGGTATCTCCTTTCACATTTAGAAATGAAAAGAATAGCCAATCTTCTCTTCCCAAAGTGTTGCGAACTATAATGGAAAATGATCTAAAAAGCTGGATTTGTTTTATGTATCTATGTATACATTTAGGATTTAGATTTGGGTAAGGAACATGACTATACACGTCTTGCCGTAAGAAGATGTAAAAAGCCACACACCTCACATATGATTTGTTATATATATCTATATAAACATTTCGGATTTAGATTTGGGTAAGGAACATGATTATAAACGTCCAAGTGCATTAAACATTTGGGATTTAGAGTTGGGTAAGGAGCATGATTATACACGTCTTTTTGCATTTCCACATGAATATATAAGTGTGTTTCAAAACAGGGGAAAGTTGAATCCATTTGTAAGTTAAACTTGAATTTCCACATGAATACATTACTATGTTTGAATACACTGGAGAAAGTGAATATGTGGAGATTTAGATATATGGATAAATTCGAATAATCAATTGTCCTAACACCTAACACTAACCGATAATAATTTATTAGTTTGAATGAATTTGAATTTTATTGATTAATTACAGGGAGAGATACTTAATTAATATGATTGAAGAGATCCAACAACCACCTAATATTAGCTCAATAGTTGAAAGAATATACATGAGGTTAACTCACACACTTGTCATGTGTTTAGAAATATATACATTATAAACAAACACATCAACACCCTCATAATTGAAACCTAGGGAGGAACAAAGAAGAACAAAGATGGGTCCCGACAACAAGGCTTGATAAGGTATCGATGTATAAAATATCATAACTTGATAAAAGGAGAAATACTCATAGGAAAAAAAAAATCTTCAAAACAGAAAAAAAACTTGAGAAAAAATCAGGTTTTGAAAATGGTGTTGAGTTGAAATGAAGGGTCAAAAGATGCATTGAAAAGGAAGAGCATGATTCCTTCAAAGGTTGAAAGCTCCAATAAAGAAGTATGACCAAATCTCTGTATATCCAAGTAACCTCAAAGAACATGGTTGAATTCCAAAGTAGAAGAAGATTGGTTTATCCAAGTAACCTCAAAGAACATGGTTGAATTCCAAAGTAGAAGAAGATTGGTTATAGAGGCATGAAAATGGAAAACACTGACAACCATCTCATAAGTGATTCAAAAAAGTAGGTGTTGGTGAGGAACCAGTATAAAGGCTTCAAGCAGTTCAAGAAAACACCATTAACCATCAAAAGATCAATGAGGTCTATTGAGGATGAAAAATCCAAACAAGAAGTATGGCCAAAACTCCAAAGAGCGCCAATTAACCCCATGTTGTTAACATCATCAAAGATTCATGTAGAAATCCAAATTTCAAACTTCTCAAGCAAAGATATTGATCCTCTGAAATGAGTCTCAAATCAAAAATCTAGATGAGGTACTCATGTGCAGTACTCATGGGAAATTGACAAAAAAATCATAAAATGAGTGTCCTTATGGACACCAATCCATCTTATTGGAGTGCATGGGTCACTAGCCGCTGCAACCACTAAGTCAAAATAGGAATAGTGCTCGATACGAGGCTCATTCTTAAAAATAGTTGATATCAAACAAAATCATTGATGCATGGAGAATCACCTGAGGAAGCATTGCACAACATCTCCCTACAATGTTGAACTGAGTGGAAAGGATGATGCAAATGGATGTCACAACTCATGACTAAAGTATGGAGTACGATCTAAAAGAGAAAAATATGCAAAACAATCTAAGCAAGTAATAATCCAAAGTGGTGATCTTCAAGAGACTACGGAACAAGGAAATGCACGGAGACAAATGTGTTGTTACACTCCTAAAACTATATACACAAGTAGCACAAAATCCACTACTGAAAGGTGCAGAACTAGAGGTACCATAAATAGCCATTATGGAAAACAATACTTGATATGGGCCCTAAGAAAAATGACCATGTTAGGTACCTATTTACAATAGAGGAATCAAAAACTTCTCATTGACCTCATGATGAGAAGAAAAATCTCAACTAAGAAAATCAGTATAGTGTGAAACCACTCACCCAAAAGAGAGAGGAATTCCCTCCGTAAATCCTCAAAAAAAATGGAAAATGGAGACTTCTCTTAAAATATATGACTAAAACTTTGGAAATAACCTATAAAATACAATAAATTGGAAAAATAAACAATCTCCCAAGGGCCCTCCAAAATAAATTTGTATATGTAATATCCTCAAACTATTAGAAAATAAATTCCAAACTGAAATTAAAAATAAATTTCCATTTATGGAAATTGAGATTTGGAAATAAATTGTCATTTATGGAAAATCTGAATTTAGAATTTTGTATTTTGTAATTATTATTTTATGACTATTGGGTAAAGGTCTTACTTTCCGAACTGTCCTCTTTTGATGGACACATGTATACACCCATTTAACTCCAATGTTGGTTTTACCTATAGGGAGATTGATCCAGATTATTTTTCGGCACGAAATGAGAGCGGAGATATAATAAATAAATGCACATAGATATCATGGATATCCAATAATATAACAGAAATGTATCAGAGATGCAACCATAAACACAAAGATACAACAATACACGATTTCTATTAATGAAAGAAATGTACATAGACTGTAAAACTAAAGAGTGAAAGACTCGCTAGAATGGTGGGAGCTTATGTCTGAGAAGAGATGTGACGAATACTCACATTCATAAGAATATCATTACAATGAGGTTGTTGGCCCTTGACCAGGTTTTTTGGAAACACTGGTCATGTTTGACCAATTTTGGGGACTTCGACAGGCTAGTCGAAGACGGAGCGCCAGGCGAAGCGGAGATCGCGGGATCTCGCCCCCTTTTGTGATCTTTTTGGGTTTAGGGCATATGTAATGGGTATGGGATGTCGACCCATGGGTCTTACCCATGCCCAGGCCCATTTTGTAATGTATAAATAGATATCTAGGTGATGTAAGAAACACACTAGATATAAGAGGTATGTGGTGCTAAGTGTTGTATTGTGTAATATACCATAGATAAAAAGTATGCAGAACATAAATAAAATGCTAGAAATGGCAGAATAATAGTAATATAACCAACATAATCTCCACAATAACACATAAATGATATAAGAAAAACAACATAAATAGCACTTTGATTCAGAGAACAATGTTCACGGGTCTCTTTGAGGGGTCAACCTCCAGTCAAGCAGCTCTCTATAGAAATAATCTCCAAGCTAGGGTTATCATACCCTCGACTCCTATTTATACTAAAAAGAAGCATCTAGAGGAAGATCCTTCTCGAAGCGGAAGCTTCTATTAGGTATTCTTACATCCGCCTTATTCTATTTTATTGAAAGGCCTTATTAATATTGACCTTTATTACATCTGAATATATTGTTCTACCTATGTGCGGGTTAGGATTCTAACATGTCCTCCCCCTTAAAAATAGCCTTGTCCTCAAGAATTGAGATGAGGAAATTGTTGCAGAATGGTAGTTGGTTCCCAAGTGGCATCTATTGGAGTTGTATCTTTCCACTGGATGAGAACTTCCTTGATGGTTCTCTGATGTAGGCGACGCTCACACTCGTCCAAAACTGCTTCTGGTTGTAGACAAATGGATCCTTCTTTAGCTAACTCTAGAAGGTTGGTTTGAATTTGGCACTTATCTCCAATCACCTTCTTTAAGCATGAAACATGAAAAATAGGATGTAGCTTCGAATGGCTGGGAAAATCTAACTCGTAGGCTACTTATCCCACACTCTTGAGAATGGTATAAGGACCATAAAATTTGGGTGCTAGCTTCTGACAATGCGCGGCCTTGAGGGATGTTTGCTTGTAAGGTTGCAATCGAAGAAACACCTGATCCCCTTTTGCAAATTGACATTCAGAGTGACCTTGATCTACTTGTTGCTTCATGTGATTTTGTGCCATGACCAAATTCTCTTTGAGGATACAAAGAATAGTCTCTCTAGCAGTAAATGTTAGATCAACCGCCTGGACCTTCGAGCCACCCAGTAAGTATGAGAGAACTAAAGGTGGATTATGTCCATATACCACTTCAAAAGGAGTCATGCATGTAGTTATATGGTATGAAGTGTTGTACCACCATTCAGCTAGGGGTAACCATTGAGAAAAACACCTCAAATATGTTTCCAAATACTTGTTGACAACTTCCATTTGGCCATCAGTATGGGTATGATAAGTTGTGCTGAGATGCAATTCGGTGCCTTGTATCTTGAATAGTTCTTACCAAAAATTGCTTGTGAAAGTTGGGTCGCGATCATAAACAATAGAGTGCAGCATGCCATGCAGCTTGAAGACCTGATCCATCAAGATTTGAGCCACCATTGATGTTGTAAAGAGGTGTTGAAGGGTGCATAAATGAGCATATTTGGAAAGGAGATCAACAACCACCATGATGACGGATTTATTTCCCTATTTGGGTAAGCCGGTAATAAAATCCATACAGATATACTTCCAAATAGCAGGTGGAATCGGGAGTGGTTGTAGTGTGCCCAGAGATTTGACTGTTTCTCCCTTGTTGTGTTGACACACATCACATTCAACTACAAAATTACGAATATCCTATTTCATACCATCCCAGAAAAAGGAACGTTTGACTCTGTCATAGGTTTTGGTGAACCCGGAGTGCCCAGTTGTGGGTGTAGCATGAAGCTCCAAAAGTATCGTGGATTTAATCTTTGATTGTTTACTTAAATACAAATGGCCTTTGTATCGAAGTTTATCATGGAGCCAAGAGTACCCTGGGGAAGCTGGAGCATTGGACTACAATTGGTGGATCAACAACGAACTTTTGGGATCTTGTAACCATTCCTGGAAAATGGCTTGGAGCCAATCTGGTACAATGAATGAAAGAGAAAAAAGGGATCCTTCATCTTCATATTTTTGGGACAGTTCATCCGCAATCACATTGTCTTTTCATTTCTTGTAAATAATCTCATAATCATATCCAAAGAGTTTAGTCACCCATTTTTGTTGTTCTAGGGAGGAAATGCGTTGTTCTAGAAAATACTTGAGGCTTTGATGGTCTGTCTTAATTTGGAAACATTGCTCCAATAGATAAGGGCACCACAGATCAACGACATGAAGAATAGCCAACATTTCCTTTTCATAGATGGCTTTGCCCATATTTCTTTCAGATAGTTGCTTGCTGGTAAAGGCCAAAGGTTGACCCTCTTGCATAAGGACATCACTGATTCCTTTCCCTGAGCCATCACATTCCAACAAAAAGGTCTTTGTGAAATCAGGAAGGGCGAGGATTGGAGTGGTGCACATGGCCATCTTGAAGGTTTGAAAATCTTGAGCATCGGCTGGAGTCCAAGTGAAAGAGTTCTTTTTTAGGAGAGAAGTGAGAGGTGCTAAAATCTTCCCATAATTCTTAACAAACTTGCGATAATACCTTGTTAAGTCCAAAAATCCACGTAAGCTATTAAGAGTCTTTGGGTGGGGCCAGTCTTGCATAGCTTCAATCTTGTTAGGATCTACCCTGCCGCCATCTTTGCCAACCATATGACCCAAGTATTCTACTTCTGAGGCGCCAAAAGCACATTTAGACTGTTTCAGGAAAAGTTGGTTCTGAGAGAGTAGATGGAGTATTCGATCCACATGAGGAATATGGTCTTTCCATTTTTTGCTATAGATGAGGATATCATCACAGAAAAATAAGACAAATTGGCGGAGAAAATGATGAAAGATATGATTCATGAGGCTTTGGAAGGTGGAGGGGGCATTGCACAAGCCAAAGGGCATGACCAAAAACTCATAGTGGCCCTCATGAGTTCTAAAGGAATTCTTGGGAATGTCTGCCTCTTTCATACGTATATGGTGGTAGCCTGAATGAATATCAAGTTTACTGAAGAATTGGGGGCCACTCAAGTCATCCAGGAGGTCATCAATGACATGAATGGGGAATTTGTCTTTGATGGTAAGTTTGTTGAGGGCATGAAATTCCAGACACATTCTCCACGAACCTTATTCTTCAGGAGCATGACCATGGGAGAAGAGTAGGGGCTCATACTAGGGCAGATCTTGCCTGCATTAAGGAGTTCCTGGACCATTTTCTCAATTTCATTTTTTTGGGAAAATGGGTGACGATATAGATGGATATTGGGAGTAAGGCTTCCGGGTACAAGAGGAATGGAATCATAATGAACACCACGGGAAGGAGGGAGTCCTTGGGGAGTGGAAAAGACCAAGTGATGTTTATAAAGGATGGCTTGGAGGTCTTGCAGGACGGAGGGTGTTTATGTTGCTTGTATGGAATGGAGGTGGGCGATAACACCAGAATGACCTTTTTTTAGCATATTTTCCATGCGATGGGAACTAATGATCTCCGATGAACTAGAAGTGATGCCTTGGAACGTATATTGGTGGCCCTCCTAGTCGAATTTCATGGTTAAATATTTAAAATCCATGAGAATGGGACCCAAAGTCCTTAGCCAGTCTACACCCAACGCAATGTCACAACCTCCCATGTCGATAAAAAACATATGGGATTCCAGGTGGTAGTCACCAATTTGGAGATGCACATTTTCACAATGCCCTCCACATTTCATGGAGCCACCATTGGCAATCATGATTTGGAAATTATTGACGAGATGGATGTAGTGATGAGTTTTTTGGGCAATTCGGTGATGAATAAAATTATGGGTGTTGCCACTATCAACCAGAATGATGACCTTTTGATGCTTGATGTAACTAATTAGCTTGAGGGTTTGGGGAGCGGGGAAGATAGCAAGAGCATTAAGGAAATGATTGGTTCTACTTCGGGAGGGTCTGAGGGAGGGGTTATGTTAGTGGATTCAAGTGACTTAGACACAAAGGGGGTTTCTACATCCTCTTTTGAGATATCCTCGGAGATGTCCATAAAAATATTTTGTTCTTTACACTTGTGGCCCGAGAAATATTTTTCATCGTAGTTATAACAAAGGCCTTTGAGTTGGCGTTCATCCATTTCAGCCTGAGTCAATTTTTGGATCTTTAGTGGAGCGAAGGGAGTAGTGGGATTGACTGGTTTAGGGCGAGGGATAAAGGAGGGTTTTCGGTTTTGAGAAGATACAACTTGTTGTGATTATTTAGCTATATTAGTAGCCTCCACCCAACTCTGAGGCCGAGCCATGAGGACATGGGACCAAATCTCATCCTTGAGGCTGCTGATAAAACACTCTCAGAAAAAAGAATCAGACATGCCCTCTACCCGAAAATACAGGTGCTCAAAGGTAGCTATAAAGTCTTCCAATGTTCTTGATTGTTTCAACTTTGTCAAACGACCCAAATGGTTGGTGTCAGTGTCAAAGCGTTCATAAAGCTCTGCCACAAAGTCTGTCCAAGAAATATACCCTTGACGAGAAGTTTTTCTCCATTGCCACCATTGCCAACGTTCTTGATCTAGATGGAGAACACCATACTAGAGTTTGGCCAAATCATCTATAATGTCGTATAAAGAGAAATAATGTTCCATTTGGGTTACCCAACCAGTGGGTTTTGAGCCATCAAATTTGGTCACATCGACCCGTGGAAGGCGTAGGTCATGTTGAAAGTGATGGTATTGAAAGTTATGGAATGAGAGGAATGTTCACCTTCATTCTTTAGAGGTGCGTCAGAGGAAAGGCCATCTGTAGCGATATGAAGCTTGGTGCAGAGTGACGAAAAGATAGATTCAATCTGGGTGGTCAGTTCTTGTTTGATTTCCTCCATTGAGGACTGCATGGTTGTATTGATGGAGGCAAAATTGGCACTGAGGTGTTTCACTTCTTGTTGGGTCTCAATGAGACTAGATTGCAAGGTATTGAAGAAAGCTTCCAAGTCTTGGCTATGGGTATGGGCCATGAGGACGAGGGAACTGAAAAGGGGCAAGTGGGGTCAATTTTTTTTTTGAAAAATTATATGTATGAATGTGATAAGGGAAAAGAGATGAAGCCAATGGGATAGGTCTCAAATAATGGTGAAAAAAATTCCAGACTTTTTTTTTTTGGTATAACCTGCCGAGTCATACTCCGGTCTGAAGAAAATTACAGTGATGCGATTCCCAAATTCTTAACCATGAAGAAATGTGTAGTGATTTGGCAACCCGAACACAGTCATGCGGAAATAGATCTTATCTGTTTAAATTTGTTTATGTTTCTGTCCGCAATGGTTAGGTATTCAAGGGTTCTACAAACAAGGGTTTGCTCTGTGCTATAGCTCTTTGATATACGTGTGGGGTTCAACAGTAGTACTCAACCCAATATCTCAGGGCACTAACTAAGGAGGATAGACTGTACCCTTAGCTGTACTACCCGACTACCTATGTACTAGAGAGTATCTTCCTGACTGTTGTTCTCGGTGACACTATAGCAGTCAGGCGACCGATCGGTTTATCTAAAGAGGGATTTATAAAATCTAGGTTGATCCGTACACAGGCATTTTCTGATGCGCTACCGTTCAAAGGGGTACCAACAGAGGTTACGGATGTGCTCTTAAGAACCACTTGTATTTCTTGTGTGTATGAATCCCTCAACCGTGGATTCATGCGCATAATGACAAATTTATGTGGCTTAAAGACGCCGGAATACATCTCTACCCTAAAAAAAAAAAATCCCACAATTTTTGCCTAGGAAAGTTCTCTGATACGGCTTGTAATATACCAGATATAAAAAGTATGCAGAACATAAATAAAATGATAGAAATGGCAGAATAACAGTAATATAACCAGCATAATCTCCACAATAACACAAAAATGATATAAGAACAACAACAAAAATAGYACTTTGATTCAGAGAGMAATGTTCACGGGCCTCTTCGACGGGGAAACCTCCAGTCGAGAAATGCTCTATTACAATAATATCCAAGATAGGGTTCTTATACCCTCGAGTCCTATTTATACTAAAAAGAAGCATCTAGAGGAAGATCCTTCTAGAAACGGAAGCTTCTATTAGGTCTTCTTACATCTGCCTTATTCTATTTTATTGAAAGGCCTTATTAATATTGACCTTTATTACATCCGAATATATTGTTCTACCTATGTGCGGGTTAGGACCCTAACATATTGTGCTAAGTGAAAGTGATGTAATTAGTTGGATCTATGTGATTGAGTTAGCTCTGTGCATATTGTTTTTTGAGAACTTGTAGGGCTAAGTGAAAGTGATTGTAAGAAAGTCTTTATGTTGTGCCAAGCTCGGGGAAGGAGGATCTGGCGAGGTACGCACAGATCTACTGTCCTATGCGGAGTTGGTTTTGAGGCTCTGTGCATGTAAGTATATTGACAAAATATAATAAAGAGGACAAAGAGTTGGTGGAGGTAGCCCCACGCTGAGGGTGAACCACCTATATATAGTGTTATGGTTTCTTTGTTTGATTGATGTGATTTATGCTTAGTGTTGTAATCTTTATGTATTTTAGATGCATCTGATATAGTATCTTAGTGTTTAGTAATGTGAATGAATGTTATATCGGCTCTATTTCTATGTGCTAAGTGCTTGGGTGTGTTAGATCTTGTTGAATACTGTGATGTTCTGTAATTAGGGTTTTTCCTGCAATGTGAATAAGGGTTAAATGCTAATGAATGCTAACTTATAAGTGATCTATTAAGTATTGTAATCACATATCTATGTCCTAGCTAGGTTGTAGACACTTGAGTCTTGAAACCCCCACTACCTCTACCTTGGGTGAGACTTCAGCTGCTTCGCAGGTGTTTCCGAAAGGGCCAGTAGTTAGGGTTTTGTTGGTGCGTTGTTGTAGCATTGAACCCTGGGTCTACCCCTATGCCAACAAATGGTCCCGTTGTCGGGACCTGAAATTGTGATTGTTGGGAATCGAAGAAAAGAAAAAGTTATGTGCGTAGATCTATTGTTGTGGTGTGAAATACTCTACTTGACTTGTGAAGCTCTGTGCTAAGAAAATAAGTTTGATCTGAAGAAAAGAGGTAAGATCTTAAATATTTGTTCTCTAATAAAGGTAAGATAAGTGGAAATTTTTGTTTAGAAAGAATGGATCTAGGTATGTTTGATAGATTTGTTCCTAGTCTGAAAACTAGGGAACAACTCGAAGAAAGAAGATATGATATGAATAGATCTGGTAGAAATAGTGAAAGATATGTTATTCCTATGCATATAAAGAATTGTTAGACTAACAAGTGGATGCAATATCCTAGAAAGAATATTTTGCAGGTCTATCACTATGATCCCAGTGCACAGTACAAGAAAGGTTGGGGATCATTTAAGAGAAAGAGAGGAGTGACATTATGTTATAATTACAGAAGATCGAGACATCCTGCTAAGGAATGCTCTGGTAGAAGTCCTATTTGTCTTTGTTGTAAAGCTATTGGACATGAAGTTTTGGATTTTCCTAGAATGATTTCTAAAGTTGAGAAGATGGATATGAGACAAGAAAACCCTGAGGAAGGCCAAGAGACTAAGAATATGCTAAAAAATTGAAAAGAATCAGAGTCTATATTATTGCAAATGAAAGAAACATTGAATGATCACAAAGATACCAGTTTATTAGAGATCTTAAAAGAGAAAGAGTGCATAGAAATAAGAATAGGATACTTCAACATAGACTATGTATTGGAAGCAGAAACACAGGTGAACATTATGACAAAAAGTACTTGGGAAATATTAGGAAATCCTGTTATGGTTCCTTCACTGGGAGGAATAGGATTGTTTAAAGGAAAGATGATAACTCTATGTGGAAGACTTACCCATGTACCTATGATTTCTCATGGAGCATCGACAGAAGAATAATTCGAGGTCATTAAGTTTGTTGAGAACAATGACCCCCTTGAACTTTTGTTAGGAAAGACTTGGATTGAGAAAGATCAGATCCGAAGGAAAGAAGAAGAGGAAGCTCTCGAACAAAAAAATAAAAAATTAAGGTTTTTCATGGCTAGGAGAATAACGCATTTATTAGAAGTAAAGGAGGACAAGTCGACACAGTTGAGGGCTAGAGACCTAGCTATCAAAGTTGAAAGAACGCAAGAAAACTTAGAGAACTTATCCATATAGGAGAGTAGAGAATCTACTCCATAAACACTAAGAGAAGAAGTATAACCCTTGAACCCTATGAAAGACCCTCAACAGTGTGAAGTTACTATGCCAAGAGGAGATAAGAACAAGAATGGAAAGAGGAATCCAGAGATGCAGATCACAGGAAAGGAAGATAAAAAAATTCAGTAAGAAGAAAGAAAATATAGAAAAATTGCAAGAGCTTCTAGAAAGGACTTTGCAGAGGGAAGGCTTGCAGAACTTGAACCTTGTCGGAATAACAGAGCAGTGCAGATTGGAACTTCGCCATGGCAGAGCGATCTGACTATTGGAGGATTCGTGACCATTAGATCGATGCTCCAGAATGGATAGAAATGTAGTTATTTCTGGAACGTTCTCCATTGGACTGTTGGGACCACGCCCTAATGGATGGAATTGCATTGATTGAGGCATCCTTACCCATTGGAAGAATCTGTTACGGTGTTATCTATTTAACCCATTGAATTTCTTAGTGCGGATACTTTTTCCAATTGCGATTATTCGAGCCCAAAGAGAGATGATTGTTACCGTGTTGTTATTATTTAGACCTCACCATTTGTTCTTCTACCTCGATTATTTATTCATTGGCCCGAGATATCAGATCTCAAGCATGTATATCGGGTGACTTTAATTCAATAGAGAAATATGTCGAAGAGATTCTCATAGATCTTATGGCTGAGAAGGTCATGTTCGTAGGAGCACAAGCTTCTTCGACAAGAGGAGTGCAAGCATCCCCATCTACTGCACGTCGATCTAGGCCCTCCCGAACTGTGACAGAGAAATGAACCAAGCATTGTGATGACTTGGAGAATGTGAATCTCATCCCATCAATCTTGCCTGACTACATCCCACCTCTCGCTAGTGCGGTGAGTCGTGACAATATCCCGAGGGACTTTGACTACACATTCATCACTTCATACCTCCCGAAGGGGATACACGCAGTAGGACCACAGTTGGAGAGGATTCCGACACTTAATATCAGTGAATTCAACTTGGGAGATTGAAAAAACTATGGAATTCTAAAACCACACACGTATTTGACCAAGACAATGAGGAAGAATTCGAATATAATCCCCCAGCCATGGACCATGGAAATCACAATATTGACCATCCTCAATGTAATGAAGCTACCACACTTCGACAGACATGAGGAGGTTAACGTGTGCATTAAACTCCTGCTATCATTCTTCCATGGAGGTTACCTATGGTTGGACAGGCGCATCATAGTATATCTGATGCTGATCCACTGGATCATCAGATTAAGCATACAAGGACCATACCCATAGTACATTTACCGAGAGAAGGCTGCAGATCACGCCCTAGCCCAGAAAATAAAAGACACCTATGGTGATGTGGAGAAGGGGAAGCGAGGCTATAATATAGCCTCCTTACATAATGGTATAATGCACCTAGCTTTCCAATTGATCATTGGTAAGCTCGTCAGGAAGAATAGGCAAACACAAGTCCCGGGGTTTGTCATCAACCTCATAGAAAAATGCGATGAAGAGTTGCAAATGAACTGGGTGAGCTACCTCATCCACCAGTTAGAAAAATATTGTCTCAAATCTCAGGATGAGGGTTATGAGTTTCATTTCAGTTGGTTGTTGATTCTAATTGCCTTCATTTCTTGGGAGATGCCGAAAGGAGCAACCTTCCCTGAAATTGAGCCATCTGAACCACTAGTTGTGAAGTTCACTACACTATCGTATTCAAGCGACATGGCAATAAAACATGATGTTCCATGCCTATTATCTACATCTGAAGATGGCCATTGAATCTTTCCCTCGCATGACCTCAAACACACTTCATAGGTTCAGGCCAATCATGAAGTTTTGCACAGACAAGCACTTCATCTATATCACTGTGCACAGAGATGAACACAAAGAAGAGCTCCAGTCATATTAAAAACTCACAAAGGAGGACATGGAATAAATAACAAAGGAATGGCCTACAGAGTTCCTTGTACCAGTTGACCAGGAACAACTCTACGACCCTGACCTCATCGGAATCCCTATGGTCACTCGCGAAGAATATGATGTACTCAACAATAGTAGTAATAAAAAGAAGGAAGAGGTATAGGAATTTAGCAGCGCATCAAAGGAAACTACACCAGATTCACCTGAAAGGGGAGGAGGTGATGAAGTAGACAAAGAAGAGGATGAAGGGGAAGAATACAAGAAGAAGCAGGGTGAATTAACACCGCGTAAAGATCCCCTGACAGAGACAGAAACATCCAAGAAACGAAAGGGTTCCCCGACGAAACCTCCATCCCAAAAGAAGTGAAAAGCCAATAAACCTCCATTCCACACTATTCTCATGGTGGATGACATTGACCTTATCATTGTCATTGTATCAGATACCTCAGAGGACATCTTGCAGTGAAGCGAAGCCAAACATAAGACAATGTTTGACAGGATCTAGGAGGAGCTCAAAGGGGTACAACAATTTCTTTATTTGATCTACGCAATGCCTACTATGTCGTTGTCAGCAGGGGACATTGAAATAGGAGATGAGACTTCCCAGCTACGCAGACTAGTAGAATCGACAAAGGCTCACCTTTGTCATTTCCAGGAGGAAAAAGAGAAGGCCACAGAGGCCCTGAAGCAAGCAAAGGAGGAATCCATACAGCAACGTCGAGTTGCGCAATAAGAAAAAGATGACCTTTAGGCGAAGTTTGCAGAGGATAAAGCATAGATCCAAAAGGAGAAAGAATAGTTGCTCATGGAGAAAATGGGAGTTAAAGAAGCAGTCACTAGAGCACTTCGTTTTGTGACAATCCTAACAAAGATGGCTGAATAAATCTATGAGAGACAGGTGGGGAAGCTCATTGAAGCCATTCAACAACTCCAATCATGAATAACAGACCTGGAACTACAAGTCATGCCAAGCACTCTGTAGGAAGTGCAATATCAGCGAGAGGAAATTGCGAGGAGCACAGTCAAAATAATCAAGGCATTGGCCTTGGAATGCAAGCAACTTAGAAATCGAAGTGTGCATACCTACGAGCACCTTGTAGAGGACCCTGAATTAAGGACATTGGAGTCACAACTCTAGGAGGAAAAGCAATAGTGAAAGCATAGTTGAAGCTACTGTCACTGGTCGAGAGGATGAAAATGTCACAAGAACAATGCACGGTTAAAAAATAGGTCCATGCCATTCATAGTAAAGTCATGGAAGTGACCCAGAGGCTCTAGCCAATACAGGATTAATCTTGCACACTTTTTGAGGAGATTGAAGGACAAGGTGCATAGTTAGAACAAGTAGTCGCCACAGTAGAAAAGCACTTGGAAGGACCAGTGACTGAGAAAGTTATTAAAGAGTTCGTTGAGAAGGAGGATGTAGAGAAGTAGTAGGTCGAGGCAGCTTGAGGCCTTTTGAGGCAGATTTACCTAGATCAGAGTGACTCGGGACGAGTCACAGGTGAGTGTTGGGGGCCTGTCGATAGGCTGGTCGAAGATGGAGCACCAGGCAAAGCCAAATTCATGGGATCTCTCCCCCTTTTGTGATATTTTTGGGTTTAGGTTATATGTAACATGTATGGGATGTTGGCCCATGGTTCTTACCCTTTCTTAGGCCCCTTTTGTAATGTATAAATAGATATATAGGTGGTGTAAGAAACACACTAGATCTAAGAGGTATAAAGTGTTAAGTGTTGTATTATGCGAAGTGCATGTGATGTAAGCGATTGGATCTATGTGATTGAGTTAGCTCTATGCATATCGTGTATTGACAACCTGCAAGGCTAAGTGCAAGTGATTGTAAGAAAGGCTTTGTGTTGTCCCAAGCTCAGGGAAGGAGGATCTAGCGAGGTGTGCGCAAATCTCGTGTCCTATGTAGAGTTGGTTTTGAGGCTTTGTGCATGTAAGGAGATTGATAGAAGATAATAAAGAAGATGAAGAGTTGGTGGACATAGCCCCGCACTGGGGGTGAACCACGTATATCCTGTGTTATGGTTTCTTTGTGTGATTGATGAGATTTATGCTTAGTGTTATCATCTTTATGTATGTTATATGCATCTGATATAGTAGATTAGTGTTTATTAATGTGAATGAATGCTAGACCAGCTCTATTTCTATTTGTTAAGTGCTTGGGTTTGTTAGATCTTGTTGAATATTGTGTTGTTATGCCATTAGGGATTTTCCTGCAATGTGAATAAGGGTTAAATGATAATGAGTGTTAACTACTAAGTGATATGTTAAGTATTGTAATCACAGATCTATGTCCCAGCTAGGTTACAAACACTTGAGTCTCGCAACCCCCCCCCACCTCTACCTCGGGTGAGACTTCATCTGCTTCGCATGCATTGCGGAAAGGGTCAGCAGTTAGGGTTTTATTGGTGCACTATTGTAGCGTTGAACCCTGGGTCTATCCCTATGCCAATAGAGTCTTTGAAGGCCTTTTTAAAATAAACAAGAATGTAAAAAACCATAGACATCCAAAATCCTATCCCTAGGAGATGAAGCGCCAAAAGTCATGGGGGCCCCATTTGGGTAAGTCGGTACATCAACTTCCCAGGGTCGTAAATTTTGCATACGATCTTTATTTTAGGGGAATGATAGCCCATTGGAAATGTATCATCGAGGAGATTCATTTTGGGGGATCAATAATGCTTTCAGCTATCATTGAGAATCTCGATCCCGAAAAACCTTCATTTAGGCCCTCAAAATGGTCCCAGAAGTTAAAATTGCTAAAAATAGTAAATTTCCAAATTTGCGAGAAAACTATTTTGAGCGAGTTGGAAAAGGTGGGTGGCCACCGCTATCCACCTAGATCAGTCCTCCCTCCTTAGGAGGTAATGGTCTTCATTGTGTTGAGTTCCCGGGGGAAAGGGGGAAGTGTTTGTTGAATCTAAATCTTGGTGAGTTGCTTGCCTTGTTGGAGACGTCTCGTTGTTTGGTTTGTGGAAGGTTGTCACGAACCTGTTGCTGGCGGGGTTGAATATGTTCAACTGGTTGGGCTACATGAGATGTTTTTGTGCAGACGAAATATTTTTTCTTTGCTGCAGTCTTGTCGACCCTCTTCTGTTGGATAGAAGGTGCTTGGGCCGAGGTTGTAGTGGTTGAAATATCCTCATGTTCACCTTTTGAATAGATTGTGAAGAAGCTAAATTTGTAGTATGAGATACTACCTTGTGGCACTGTTTAGGTGAGACAGTAGTTGGAACGACCTCTGGTATTCTGTAGAGATGACCCCCCAAAGTAACAATGACACTGCGGGGTCGAGACTCATAAACAACATGGCACTTCCACATATATGGCTAGCCCAAGAGAACATCATAGACATCTAGTGGGGCAACATCACATAATACCTCATCCTTGAAGGGATGGATGTCATATGATAATCAACACTGCTAGTTGACGTAGAGATCTCATCCTTGGTGAAGCCACCCGATGTTGTATTATTTTGGGTGTGGTGTTGTCGACAATCCCAATTGTTTGACGACCTCTGTTGAGATGAGGTTCTTCTGTCTTCCTCTATAAACAATAAAATGAAGCGGGGTCCCCTTCACCCACATCTGTGAACGAGAAAGGCACTCGCCCTCTTCGGGATCTATTGGTTCTTCTCATTTCATTGATGCAGTCATGACAATAGCAATGGGGTCTGCGTCAATGATTTGTCTTTTACCAGTATTTTCATAATCAAATTCTGAATGGGGGTTTAGATCGTTGTCTTTGATCTTGGTCACCAATGACTATTTTGAGCGATATTCCTCGGTGTTGTGCCAAGGTCCTTTTTGGAAATCGCACCATTTTTCGGTGTCCTTCTTTGTCTTCCCATGACCCTTCCTTTCCTGTGGCTTCGATTGGTTTTCAGGACACTGTTTATTAGGGTCATCTTTATCATACTTTAGTTGTTGTATATTTGTAGACCCGAACTCTTGTTTGTTCTGGTGCTTAAATTTTTTCTTGATTTTAACAACATATCAATAAGCATCACCGAGTGATGAGATGTCTAGAAAATCCATTTTAGTTTGGATGTATCCGTGTAGAGCCACATGGTATTTCAGAACCAAATGTTGTTCGGAGTCTTTGATACCCAGCTTGGTGCACAAGGTATGGAAGGTATTGGTGAACTACATAATTCCTTGGCCCCTCTCTTGCCACAATTTGGTCCATCTCATGTATTGGTCCTCATAGTTTCCAACAAGGTAATACTATTCATTTACCACATCCACAAAACATTCCCAAGTGGGCTCGACCCCATATATTCTAGACTCCTCTATAGAAATTTTATCCTAGTAAGTTTCCCACCAATGTTTGACATGGGGGAGATATTTAAGGAGTGCGAAGGTGATATTTTCCCCGTTGGAAAATTATGAACAGAGAAATAACCTTCTAACAGATTTAACCATTTTTCTAGGGCATCCGGATCTATCTGACCGTCAAATACGGGAATATCAAAATTAACCTATACCTTGAAAGGAGAAGTTCTTCCAAAGTGGTTGTTTCATGAATATGTTCTTATTTCTATTGGCAGGCATTGAAGGATGTGGGGAAAATTCTCCATCATTTCATCCCTCTGTCATGTGAGAGCTTGCTCAAGAAACATATTGATAGGATCGTCTGCTTTGTCGTTTTTCTTTTCTTCTGCCATGGAGGGCTTCTTGGGCGTGCAAGAGAGATTTTCTTCAAGAGATACAAACTCGATACCCAACTTGATATACTCAAACCTCGTTCATCGGGTACATGCACTGAAAAGAATGATCAAGAGCAGCCTACTCTGATACCACTGATCGAGATAATTTTTTGGCACAAAATGAGAGCAGAGTTATAATAAAGAAATGCACATAGATATCATCGATATCCAATAATATAACAGAAATGTATCGGAGATGAAACCATAAATACATAGATACAGTAATAAACAATTTCTATTAATGAAATAAATGTATAGAGACTGTAAAAATACAAAGTGAAAGACTCGCTAGAATGGTGGTAGCTTATCTCTGAGAATAGATGTGACAACTACTTGCATTTGCAATAAGATAATTACAATGAGGCTATGAATTCCTCCTTACAATAAAAAATAATTTCAAAAACCCTAGACATCCAATTACATAACCCTAGGAGATGAAGTGTCAAAAGTCATGTGGGCCCCGTTTGGGTAAGTCGGTAGATCAACTTCTCAGGGTCGTAACTTTTGCATACGATCTCCGTTTTAGGCGTACAATATCCCGTTGGAAAGATATCATAGAGGAGATTCATTTTGGTGTCTAAATCATGCCATCAGCAATCATTCAATAGATAAATCCTGAAAAACCTTCATTTAGGCCCTCAAAATGGCCCCGGAAGTTAAAACTGCTAAAAATAGTAAATTGCGAAAATTGCCAGAAAACTATTTTGAATGAGTTGGAAAAGGTGGGTGGCGACCAATATCCACTTATATCAGAGATACACAATATCCCATGTGTCATTTATTTCAATTTATTCATTCATTGCATCAACCCATTTTTCATGTTTGATTGCTTCTTCAAAGTATATTGGTTGATAGGGTAACATAGAAAAGTGTGAATGTTGATCCACGTCACCATTTTGCTCACAAATTTCTCTTAAGCTTCTTGTTATCTAGTTCCTCAAATTTGTTATAGTGGTATCTAAATCATTGTTAGAAGAAGAAGATGGACTATGCTTTGTTTGTTCTCCTTGTCCTTGTACTTGAAATCTTGGAAGTCTTGGTGGAGAAGATTGTTTTCCTATAGATTCCACCTTCTTATCTTACTTTATAGAAGCAACCTAATCTACAATCATTTCACTTGTTTGGTTATCCTAAGATTTATCTTCTTGGAATTCCACATCTCTTCTTACTACAATTTCTTGGTAAGATGATTATACATCTTATATGCTTTAGACTGTTAACTGTATCCCACAAATATACATTTTTCACTTCTATCATCAATATTTATCCTCATATCTTAAGGAACATGAGCATAAGCCAAAAAACCAAAAACTTTAAAATGAGAAAAACTTGATTTCATACCACTCCATGCTTCTTGAGGGACTTGATTTTCCAAACTGCTAGTTGGTGACAAATTCAAAATATACATTGATCATGCCACTACTCCACTCCAATATTCATTTGACAAATTCTTTGCCTTCAACATACATATAGACATATTCATTATTCTCATATTCTCCCTTTAATCTACTCCATTTTGTTGTGGAGTGTATCTTGTGGTAAATTGTCGCTTGATCACATGATTCCTGTAATATGTTGTAAATTATTTGGAGTCATACTCACCTCCTTGATCATTCATCTGGCCTACACTCAGTATATTATGTCTAATACCAAGTACATAATAAACATCATGAATATCATTCTTTTCATCTTTCTTGGTCAATACATAAATTACACCCTTTCCTAAAAATTTATTGTGATAATCATCTCCTAATTTAATTTTAGAAGTGACAGAGCTTTCTAAACTAGAAAATGGATCTTTGGTACATGTCATATTATTTTTGAGGCCATTATCTAGCAACCAAATATCATGCTTGTTTCCTTCTTCTTCTGTGACTTGACATGAGAAGAACATTGATTCAAATGTTGTTTCTTCAGTGTTGGTAGCATTTTCTCTACCCCTATTTAGATATGCTTGCTTCTTTCTTCATTCACTTTCATAATGGCCAAATTTATTTCAATAATAAACTTGGATCCTTGATTTGTCAATCCACCTTGGCTGATTGAAATTTCTGCCTCTCCCCCTTTGGTTTTGAGAGTGCCTCTGTTTTGATTGTTCACTCTTCCCTGAACATTCTGAAGTTGACCTATCTCTTGTTTGAGAGGATCCTCTACCTCGTATGCCTCTTCTTCTATTCCCTCGACCTCTACCTCTTCAATGGAGTCCTGATACTGAACTGTGTTCTCCAAAGATTGAGTATTTCGACTGAACCTATTTTCGTGGGTTAACAAAGATCCAATGGGTTCTTCAAATGTGAGTGTTGACAGGTGTTTCGACTCTTCTATGGAAACTACTACCATATTAAACTTATCAAGAACGTTGTGAATTACCTTCTCAACGAATTATTTCTCTTGAATGTCATGTCCATGTGTACGTAGTTGATTCATGATGCTTGATGTGGGTCATGAAATTATTCATAGAATTAGAATACCTCATCTGAAGAGTCTCAAGGATCTTTCTTATTGTATGCAACTTGGTATTTTGGAATTTTTATGTTCCTTGATAGGGGAATTCGAGAATATCCCATGCTTGCTTAGCATGATTTGTTGTTGCGAATTTGGGAAAAATGTATTCCTCTAACCCTTGTTGAATGAGCCACAGGGCTTTGTTGTCCTTCTTCCTGAGTTCTCCAAGCGCATTTCTTTGCATGTTCATCATTGCTTGTAGATCCACCAGATCTTTTTCCTTGAACCCATTAACTAATGCTTTCCAACAATATTTAGACCGTACAAAATTTTTCATTTTTATAGACCATACATCATAGTTCTTATCCATTAAAGTTGGGCTTCGTGCAGACTATTGTTTGTCGCCATGAATTTGTTGTTGATAGTAAACTCCCCCTTACTGGCTTAAAAATTGACCAAGATGGATATTTTTTTGTCAAAATAGAAAACGAAAAATGCTTTCCTACCTGGTAAGATTCTTTCTTTAGTCTGAGCATGACCAGAGAAAACCATGTAAGTTCTCCTTTTCGGTCACGGTTTCTATGTGTGCTAGGGGTGAATGGGTGATCGAAAACACTTGGTCGCTCCTCCTAAACTAGCTTTGGGTGACCAAAAGAGTTTAGTCTCTCTGTGTACAAATGAAGGTCGTGATCGAGCTCTAAAAAACAATTTTTTGAAGTGTTCTTCCTCATATTTTTTCACCAGAATGCCCTAAAACACCCCTCCTCTTGTTCTGGGTTGACCAAGCTTCAAATTTATCTATAGTATCTTGCAAATTCCTCTCCAATCTCTGAATAATATTACTCATTCTTTGATACCATGTTCACATTCAAGCGGTAGAAAGAATTCACCAAACAAAGTATGCACACCAATAACAATGGACCTCTTGAACTCTTCTTCACATTCACATAGAAAACTAAAATCAAAATAAATAGGATGCGATATTTCTCTAGAATTATCCATCCTTCACCAACCTAATAAGTGCAACTTTAGCTATCTTATCTATACAATTAATATGCCTATTCATTTAATTGTTTTATTCAAACAAGTAATGTGAGAGAAATTACATCATTCAACAAGAAAGAGGAAGGATTTGACAGATTCGATACGAGGTGATGCCAAAGAGAAAATTATGAAGTATGCTATCGCATGACATAGAGAGTCGAATAGTATAGTCCCTCTCCATGATTATGGTTTCTAGAATTTATTGTTGCATACCATCGTATATAATATTAACCCTCTCTATGTTGATATCTTATAAGGTCGTGAACCGTTATCAAAGACTACCGTGTAGTCCTTGTATGATGTTGATCATATTAATGTTCACCGTACGAAAAAAAAATCATGAAGAAGATTCGCTTATTATGCATGTCATTGGGAAATCATTAAACATGAGTTATGCATCTTTAATTGTTGTATATGTTCAGATTGACATCTTTCATGTACATGTGCACATCTCTAACGGTGTAAATCAACGATAAATATGTAAACTCGGGCACATGCAGTGATCAATGGTGCATAGATCTTTGTTTAATGCTTGTAATATTATCGTTGTTAGAAAGGTACCTTTTACAATTGAGAAATAGGAAAACGTGTAATTCCTTCTATGTTTATTGTCTATAAAGAATCTTTTTATGGAGCAATATATAGAGATATAAAGTAATTGAAAGTAAAAAAATATTGTTCCAATATGTGGTGAGAGAAATGAAGGGATTTGACATGTGGGATTTAAAATTATTAATAACAAAATGCTGATCATAAATTAATTTTTTTTTGAAATATGGTTTTTACAACCCAATATAATATGAGGTAGATGTGGTACACAAAATTGATACATAGAACTTTATATATATATATATATATATATATATATATATATTTCTTATAAATAAAATATTTCAATGCTCACATCAAGTAAATGGTTTTATATCAAATTATAGAGAGAAAACAATTGAAAGTTAGAAAATTCTTATTTTATCTTAGATGCTTTCTACTTCACACTATGAGGAAGATGTGTAATTCTTTATGTGATCAACATGGTTGACACATGCCATTTAAAAGAGTATATATATTAATGTTCCTGCAAATAATATATTTTAATGTACACCTTAACTAAAATAGTATTATATCAACATTATATATAGAAAAAAAATAATAGAAAAAAAAAATAGGTTGTTGATAGGTGTTTTATAGTTCTTGTTGACCCTGTCAACATAGATGATTTTAGGGGATAAATTTCGCAAATGGGATAATTTTCCATGGTTTTTCAAAAAAAACGATTCGCCAATTTTCATTTTTTTTAAAACCAATTCACCCAAATTCCATAGAATAAAATTATTTTACATTAAAAATTGTCAAAATTTTATAGAAACTGTATAAAATCCTTAGAAATTTGAATATGTTTACAAAAATATCACCAAACATTTTATATTTTTCATATTAAGGATTGGTAAGCTTAGCCCAGGGTTATACATTTTAATATAAATTTCCATCCTTAAAATCATCCATATCTATCAGCCACAAACTTAACTAATGCGCAACAAAAATACAAAAAACAAAGAATATCATATGGAAGAACGACAAAAGAAACACAGAGATTTTACTTGGTTTGCCCAAATTTGGGATATGTCCACCAAGCAAGGTATCGATTCTTATTTATCTTCATTAATGGAAGTTTTACAGTTTTTTGACTCACCCACCCATCTTCTCACATACATGGAATAAAAATTCGCCTAGGTTTACAGTCTCAACTCAAACAACTTATTAATTGAACAGTAAATGCTCTCCTATGCATACTCCAGCTGAGTTGACACATATACAACCAAATACTTAATAAGAGGAGTTGATGTAGATGATTGTTCCTCGAATTCATGGGTTTTGTTGTCACTCAGTTCAACAATCTCCACCTTGACAACAAATTTATCTGATACCTTGCTCATTATTTTATTTTATCACTTTTTTGCAAGCCAAGAGAAGCCAAGCTCCATCATCGCTTCTCTAAAAGTACTATTTTTGTGAACATGTCTATCCAATTATCTTTTGTATGAACTTTTTCAAGAGAAACTTCATGTTCATCAATGACCTGTCTTACAAAATGGTACTTAATAGGAATATGTTTTGTTTTACTGTAGTAGGATGGATTCTTGGCTAAGTGAATAACACTTTAACTATCACAAAGTAGCTTTACTTTGTCATGCATCCTTCCAATTTCACCAAAACTAACTTTTAACCAAACTACCTCTTTGCAACCATGTGAAGCAACTATGTATTATGCTTCTATAGCAGATAAAGAAACAATGTTTTGTAGCTTTCACATCCAACTAATAGCTCCAGCTGCAAGAGTAAATACATATTTTAAAGTTGACCTCATCTTGTCCAAATCACCTACAAAATCATAATCAACATATCCACAGAATAACTAACAAGCACTATTATAGGTGATATAGTAATCACTTGTGCCCCTTAAATACTAAAGCATGCATTTCACTGTTGCCTAGTGATATTTACCTAGATTTTCCATATGGGTAAAATCATGAATCTGGGTAACACTTTCGTGACAATCGGGTCTCCAAAATTTCTAGCGGCAATTTTTCGGCCGAGCAAATGTTTCTTTCGGCCGAAATATTTTTCGGCCGAAAATTTTCAAGTTAAATTTAACGGTGCCCTCAAAATTCGTGTACAATGTTTTTTGGATGAATTATTTTCCCATGGTAAGCATATTTCGACCGAAATACTTTTTTTTCCGAAACGTTTATTTTTAACAGATTCCGTTAAAAACTAGGTTTCGGCCGAAAGAATATTTCGGCCGAAAACTTGAAAATGAGACAGTTTGCAGGACACTGCAAATTCTCTCCATCTTACTTCATCTTTAGAGGTAGCAGACTCCTACAAATACTCAGAATTTAGTTTGAGAATTGATACCAACATTTTTAAAATTGAATCTTCTTTCATTGGGTATAATTTGTATTCATTTTCATTGGTTTTATCTAATTTTATTTAATTTTATAAAAAAATCACTGCATAATATTTTTAGGTGAGATTATGATTCGGTGAAATGAAAAATCCATATCTCTAAAAATACACAACCGAAAATTATGGAAAATTTATATTCATAATTGTTAAACTGTTATCTTCAAAAGGGTATTTTTAGATTTTACTTTTAAGTAAAAATTAAGATAGACACAAGGTGTAGAAAAACACGTGTTTAAAATCTGCAACATTTTCATCTTGGTCAACTTAAAAAAATTCTAGAAATTATAATATTCATCGTTTAGATTCAAAATTATAGTCATAATAAAATAGAGTCTCTGTAGATTGTTTTAGTATATTTCATTTCTTAAAAACATAAGTTTAATAATAGATACATTGTTGTGGAAAACAATAACTCATTATCATTCCTTTCATGTTTAAGGAACATACTGTTAAACAATTGTCAAATTGACATATCAAATCTTGATAAAAAA
>SNQJ01S0013954.1:179807-215418 GCA_010110895.2 Picea sitchensis
TGAAAAATAATCATTAGAAATATAACAAAATTATTCACAAGTTTTGTTTTTACTGTAAAGTGAAATTCTAAATAAAAAAAATACTTTTGTATGCTGGAAGTTGAAGAACTTGTGAAAATACATTTTTTTTTGTCATAAAACAAACAAAAGTGTTACCCATCTTCATGATTTTACCCATATATATGCTGGAAACCCCAAATCCATGTGAAATGTCTGGTCTTGTACTAACTATCACATACATTAAACTCCCTGCTGCATTAGCATACAGTAATTGAGACATATGTTCATTTTCTTCTTTTGTACTAGGAAATAAACTTGAAGAAAGCTTAAAATGGGAAGCGAAAGGTACTGAAACTGGTTTAAAACTGTTCATACCAACCCTCAAATTTTTTTTCTCAACATACTTCTGTTGTGACAACCAATTCTTACCATTCCTCCTGTCTCAGAATATCTCCATGCCCAAAATCTTCTTTGTTGCTCCTAGATCTTTCATATAAAATGCCGTAGCCATTTGAGACATTAACCTGTTGATCTCATTTAATGATCCCAAGCCATTATGCCTGGATCATCATGGTTTTGGGTGTCTTTTTAAAAAAAAATCTGGTTGTGGTATTTCGTCAAACACTTTGTTGATCTATTTGTTTACTTGTGCTTACTTGCTGAATGGAATCTTGATTTCAGCCTTAGGGTTTATTGATGTGTTTATATGAATGTTTGCAACAAATAATAAGAAGGGACAATCATGGAACATACCTCAACCATATGCAATATGATAGACAAGCCAAAACATCTCAAATTTCTTTTATTCATGAAATAGAGAAACCTGCTACAATGAAGATGTCGATCTAGAATGCTCAATAGATGGACAAGAAGATAGACAATGGAGCTGCTACAAAATGCTCCCGACAGTACAAAATAATCCTCTAAAGGCTGGATAAGAGATGAAGACCAATGCCATGTCCTGCTGGATAGCTCCTCAACAATTTGGCCCTAGTGCCAAAGATGTCCAATCACCTCAAGAAAGATGCCAAACAGTAGATCGGGTGATGGGAAGAACAACCCAGGTGCCAGAATCTCTAAGATCCCTCTCAAACCTTATAGATCTGAACTCCACCACTGAATGGTGTGCCCCACTGGATGACTAAAACCCTAGATAATTTGGCCCTAGTGAAGGAGGCCTCCAAATGCTTTGAAACTCCCCAAGAATATAGATCGGGACACTGGAAATCACTAGGTGAACTCTCAGGGTCAGATCTGAACTGTAACCCCTCTAAACTGACTAGATCTTAATCTTAGAAATGCCCTCCTTCTCTTCAATTCGTCCCAATGCTCTAGCAAATCATCTGTACCATAAAATTCTCTAAGAAAGCACTAGGAATGAGGGTGAAGAACCTGCAAGAAGAAACCAGGTGATGGAATCTCCAAAAACCCTACCAACCACCTACAATGAACTTCCCTCAATGGATGGTGCACCCCCCTTGCTGGAAACCCTCAAATGGGGCACCGTCTCTCTACCTGCACATACAACTGATGCATAACCCTCTTGCAATTGAGTAGATCTGGAACTAGAATGGTGTGGGAGCATATTTCATCTCCAAGACCAAGCTTGGGATAAGTTAGGTGGAATATTTCACCATTGAATCATCCTCTAGGTTTTGTTAAGTCAAAACCCTCAAAACCCCCAATGTTGGGCTCACTAGCTAGAAGCCAAATATCAAAAGATAGAAAGACATGAATGAATGAGTAGAGGTCCTTGCCTTCATTTTATACTTTTTGTCTCCCCTTGTCCCTCCAAAGTGACTTTCATTTTATTAATGTTTATTTAATTAATTAAATCACTTTAATTAATTAATTATCCTTTTTACCTCTGAAAAACTCCTTATCTCTCCTTGTGGCTTCCCTGGCCATTGAAAGTCACTTCTAGCCATCCCATCCTATAGTGCTTCTCCTCCCAATTCGAATGAGATATTACACTGAGAGGTTCCTCCAAGTAATGTGCCCAAAATGACCTCTTCAGTGATTTCAATTAACTTATAGCTCAAAATAGTCAAAATCATGGAAATCGTCGCAATGCAACGAAACTAAACCCAACCTATGCAGAATGGATCATAATGATGGAATATGATGATCAATGCAGGTTGGACCCCACAATGCCTCTCAAATACCCCTATACTCACTATTACATCCATCTGGCTACTCTGGTCATCATAAATCTCTGCACAGTGATGATGTCCCAAAGTGGGGACATTACAGTCCTCCCTGCTATAAAATTTCTTGTCCTCAAGCAATAATCGAATCCCCTCAAGTATAATGCTAGGATCCCATGTCCACCTATGGGATACATAGTAGAACCCATCCAAATATGAACAATCACACAGGCTTCCCTCTGGGTCCTATATCAAGTCATGAACTGCTATCCCCTGGGACAAATAATCCTGAAATACACAAACTCTGTGAGTCTCATGTACCTGACACATGGCCTCATCCCAGAGTGATTCCATCCTCCTAGTCTCTACCAAGATCCACACAGCCTCCATCAACTGCACATGTTGACGCTCGATTGAGGTGATGCAAGACCTCCGTGAGGCACTCGCAAGTGATGTGCTCCTCTCAACACTGAAGCTCAATGGAAAGTTAGAATAACTTTCCCCTACAATGGTCCACTCTCCCCTATCAGTCAATCAACTGCTCAATCCTGTAATATTTGCGTCCCATGCTAACCTCTGTCGAAGATCCTCATGCTGACACTGCACTACTTTGACCATGATTGTCTCCCCCCTGCATACATATTGAACCCTCTTCTCCTGGGTCCTCCAACTTACATACTTGTGAACATTGGACCTATTGTCCAAAAACTATATCAGTGAAGACACCTCTGTAGAATAAGTACCTATCCAAACATCTCCATGCCTTATAATGATGATCAAGCAGAAGGAAAGGTCTCGCCCCATAAGACAAGTACATGCAGACCCACTCCAAACCAAACCAAGGTGAAGTGTGTGGCTCTCTGGTGCAACCTGGGTCAACATGAACATCGTGCTAACAAAACGGACTACTGGGTCCCATGGAAAACTTGGACGTTTATCACTTCCAATCTCCTCTAACTTCTCTAGTGTGAGACTGATCACTGTCAGAAGCCCTATGTTCTCATCTGCTACCACCTAGCCCATGATGCTCTCTCTCACACACCAAGTCTCAACTGGCTGCCTATGACGATCCCTCTCTCTTCGGCTGGATCTCGTAAAGGTACTCATGTCAGGTGGCCTCGGCCTAGGCATTCTCCATGTTTTCAGCGACTATATATCTCTCCTTGTGTGGCTAATGATCTGGTGAAGGTGTGCACTCATAATTATGGGTTGTTGCAAAAGAGTGAAATATGCATACTCCCCTAAGTGTGTCTCCTCCATGCAAGTCAATACACCCCTCTGAATCCCATCATACATCTCAGAAGGTCTCTGTCAGCTATCACTCATCACTGTCTACTCTGACATACTCATGTCATCTCTCGTAGACTCATGCTGCATCACACATCCTAGGCATACTACTAGATCAACCTCTATATGGAGATCAACCACTCCCAATACACAAATGGAAGTGTCCTCCATCAACTGGTGCTCCTCTTCTAGATCATCAACATCGTCTATCAATGTGACTGACTGATACATTTGAGTGTCCACTAATAAAGATGACGTGGATCTCTGACGAATCTCCTCAAGAGGCTCATCTGTCCTAGACTCTTATTCTTGAAGGGCAGCTTGTGTGCCTCTTAGGAATCCTCGAGTGCTCTCCAACTAATAAGTGAGTCGGTCCATCTCCAAGTCTTGCTCCCTTAGAACCTCATGATACATCTCACCAACCCTCAGTAGATAATCCCTATCTATCAAAAAAAGTTGGTAGTCAGTCCTCATCACAGATAATCTCTCCCTGAGATTATGAAAATCATCCATGGAAATCCCTTCATCTAAACTACCATGTGCCACTGATCCTCTCCAGCCATAATCTACCATCACTGCATGCATGTCATCAATGCGTCTAGTGGTTGCGATGATCATATCCTCACTAACTCTCAATTGTTCTACTAAGTGGTGTGAATCTTGATCATGGTCATGTTGAGGTGCCATCTTAGACCCCTCACTGCTAGTGTCAACTCTAGAGCCCCCAAAAACACCCTCAGCATAAGATAACAAGTTGAACAGTCCACTTTCTTTTGTGCTGCTGGGTACTCTTGTATGCCACTGCAACCCATCACTAGATGCTATCTCCCCCTAAATCACATTGTACCCTGTATGGGTAGCCGTATCCTCCTGTGCACTCAACCTGCTACTATCCTCTACGCCTAGATCCCATATATTTGTGTCTAGACACATGTTATGGTTATCCCGAATACTAAAGAGTGCATCCTCATCAATGCAAGACAATCCTGGAAGTAAGTGCTCCATCAACCTATTAGCCTCCACAATCTGCTAAACCAATAGAGTCCCCAATAGTTGTGACTCCGCCTCCTCTGGTTGACTTGTATGTCTAAGGTCAACTGCCTGTATGTCATGTACCTCCTCTTAGATCTTTGGGTCTACCTGTCCATGGTGTGCATCCCTCACACTAAGATAATCCATCATACTTGATGTGCTACTGATCTCGTCATGTGACGTGGCTATCATGGGTGTCTGAACATGTGATAGATGTGTCATGGCCCCCATAGGAAGCTCATCATCTCTAGGTTCTAACACGTGTGACTCTTCACTAGTGTCACTTCTCTGTTGAGATGTAAAGACATCAATGGTATGTGATATGTCTGTTGATACACTAGTTCTATCATCCTATCCATATAGCTACCTATCCACTACACAAGGTTCATCCTCCTCCTCAAGCGTGCAAGCATCACTAGCCTTTGTGCAAGAGTCACTGTCACTAGCCTCTGTGAAAGAGTCACTGTCACTAGACTTTGTGTAAGAGTCACTGTCATCATATGAATGCTCTGACTCCACATTTATTGCTCCATCCACACGCATCTCATCCTACCTGTCATAGTGTGCCTCAATAGTGTGTTTTTGTTCCCTACCCCTGCACCTATGATCTGGTTCTGAAGGGGCCTTGCAATACCAACAAGGTTGCATGCTCTTAATGGGCATGGGGTCTCTCTATTCTTCCCACCTTATATGGTCTCTGGCTCTCTTTTCCTCTAATCCAATGATCCTGAGTAAAATCTCATCTTCGCTCCATCTGAGATTTCTCCAGGCTACATACTGTGGGAAGCTTATGTGATCCCTAATCTCTTCGTTCGTAAGGATGGAATATTGTATCTCATAGAAAATTAGATCAAAGTGCATCTCATCCATTTATCCTTATGGAAGACCCCTATATGCTCTGCATGCATGTGCTAATTCCCACTGACTGGCAGGAATCTAAGCTCTGATGCCACTGTAATGATCCCAAGCCATTATACCAGGATCATCACAGTTTTGGGTGTCTTTTTAAAACTTTTTCTGGTTGTGGTATTTCGTCAAACACTTTGTTGATCTATTTGTTTACTTGTGTTTACTTGATGAATGGCCTCTTGATTTCGGCCTTAGGTTTTACTGATGTGTTTATATGAATGTTTGCAACAATTAACAAGAAGAGACAATCATGGAACATACCTCAAACATATGCAATATGATAGACAAAACAAAACATCTCAAACTGCTTTTATTCCTAAAATAGAGAAACCTGCTACAATGAAGATGTTGATCTGGAATGCTCAATATATGGCCAAGAAGATAGATAATAGAGCTGCTAAAAAATGCTTCCGATAGTACAAAATAAGCCTCCAAAGGCTAGATAAGAAATGAAGACCAATGCCACATCCTGGTGGATAGCTGAAGCTCCTCAACAATTCGGCCCTGGTGCCAAATATGTCCAATCACCTCAAGAAAGATGCCCAATAGTAGATCAGGTGATGGCAAGAACAACCCAGGTGCCCAAATCTCCAAGATCCCTCTCAAACCCTGTAGATCTGAACTCCTCCACTGAATGGTGCGCCCCACTGGATGACTGAAACCCTAGATAATTCAACCCTGATGAAGGAGGCTTCCAAATGCTCTAAAACTCCCCAAGAATATAGATCAGGACACTGCAAGTCACTAGGTGAAGTCTCAGGATCAGATCTGAAGTGTAAGCCCTCCAAACTGACTAGATTTGAATCTCAGAAATGCCCTCCTTCTCTTCAATTCGACCCAATGCTCTAACAAATCATCTATATCATAAAATTCTCTCATAAATCAGTAGGAAAGATGGTGAAGACCCTGCAAGAAGAACCTAGGTGATAGAATATCCAAAAACCCTGCCAACCACCTGTAATGAACTTCCCTCAATGGATGGTGCACCCCCCTTGCTGGAAACCCTCAAATGGCGTGCCCTCTCTCTACCTACACATACAACTGATGTAGAACCCTCCTGCAACTGAGTAGATCTGTAACTAGAATGGTGTGGGATCGTATTGCATTTTTGAGACAAATCTTGGGACAAGTTAGGTCGAATCTTTCACCACTGAATCATCCTCTAGGGTTTGTTAAGTGCCAGGGTCATCATGGTTTTGGGTGTCTTTTTAAAACTTTTTTTGGTTGTGGTATTTCATCAAACACTTTCTTGATCTATTTGTTTACTTGTGTGTACTTGCTGAATGGCCTCTTGATTTTAGCCTTAGGGTTTACTGATGTGTTTATGTGAATTTTTGCAACAAATAACAAGAAGAGACAATCATGGAACATACCTCAACCATATGCAATATGATAGAAAAGGAAAAACATGTCAAACTTCTTTTATTCATGAAATGGAGAAACCTGCTGCAATGAAAATGTCGATCTAGAATGCTCAACAGATGGCCAAGAATATAGACAATAGAACTTCTACAAAATGCTCTCGACAATACAAAATAAGCCTCCAAAGGCTTGATAAGAGATGAAGACCAATGCCATGTCCTGCTGGATATTTGAAGCTCCTCAACAATTCCGCCCCAATGCCAAAGATGCCCAATCACCTCAAGAAAGATGTCAAACAGTAGATCAATTGATGGCAAGAACAACCCAGTTTCCCGAATATCCAAGATCCCTCTCAAACCCTGTAGATATGAAGTCCTCCATTGAATGGTGCACCCCACTGGATGACTGAAACCCTAGATAATTTGGCCCTGATGAAGGAAGCCTCCAAATGATCTGAAACTCCCCAGGAATATAGATCGGGACACTGCAAGTCACTAGGTAAAGTCTCAATGTTAGATCTAAAGTGTAACCCCTCCAAACTAACTAGATCTGAATCTCAGAAATTCCCTCCTTCTGTTCAATTCGTCCCAATGCTCTAGAAAATCATCTGTACCATCAACTTCTCTCATAAAGCACCAGGAATGATGGTGAAGACCCTGCAAGAAGAACCCATGTGATAGAATCTCCAACAACCCTGCCAACCACATGCAACGAACTTCCCTCAATGGATGGTGCACCCCCCTTGTTGGAAACCCTCAAATGGTGTGCCCTCTCTCTACCTGCACATACAACTGATGCAGAACCCTCCTGCAACTAAGTATATCTAGAACTATAATGGTGTGGGAGCGTATTACATCTCTGAGACCAAGCTTGGGACAAGTTAGGTGGAATCATTCACCACCGAATCCTCCTCTAGGGTTTGTTAAGTCAAAACCCTCAAAACCCCCAATGTTGGGCTCACTAGCTAGAAGCAAGATATCAAAAGATAGAAAGACATGAATGAATGGGTAGAGGCCCTTGCCTTCCTTTTATACTTTTTGGCTCACTTTGTCCCTCCAAAGTGACTTTTATTTTATTAATATTTAATTAATTAATTAAATCACTTTAATTAATTAATTAACTTTTTTACCTCTGAAAAGCTCCTTATCTCTCCTTCTGCCTTCACTGGCCACTGAAAGTCACTTCTAGCCATCCCATCCTGTAGTGTTTCTCCTTTCGATTCCAATGAGCTATTACATTGAGAGGCTCCTCCAAGTAATGTGCCCAAAATGACCTCTTCAGTGATTTCAATTAACTTATAGCTGAAATAGTCAAAATCATGGAAATCATCATAATGCAACAAAACCAAAGACAACCTATGCGGAATCGCTCATAATGATAGAATATGATGATCAATGCAATATGGACCCCACAATGCCTCTCAAATACCCTTGTAATCTCTATAACATCCATCTGGCTACTCTGGTCATCATAAATCTCTACACTGTGATGATGTCCGAAAGTGGGGACATTACAGTCCTCCCTACTAGAAAATTGTTTTTCCTCAAGTAATAACCGAATCCCCTCAAGTATAATGCCAAGATCCCATGTCCACCTGTGCGATACATAGTAGAACCCATCCAAAGATGAACAATCACACAGGCTGCCCCTTGGGTCCCATATCAAGTCATGAACTGCTAGCCCCTGGGACGCATAATCCTAAAATACACCAACTCTATGAGTGTCCTGTACCTGACACATGGCCTCATCTCAGAGTGAGTCCATCCTCCTAGTCTCTAATAAGATCCACACGGCCTCCATCAATGTTGATTCCCGACTGAGGTGATGCAAGACCTCCGTGAGGCACTCGCAAGTGATGCGCTCCTCTCAACATTGAAGCTCAATGGAAAGTTAGAATAACTTTCCCCTGCAATGGTCCACTCTCCCCTGTCAGTCAATGAACTGCTCAATCCTGCAATCCCTGGTTCCCATGCTAACCTTTGTCGAAGATCCTCATGCTCACACTGCACTACTCTGAACATGAATGTCTTCCCCCTGCATGCATCCTGAACCCTCCTCTCCTGGGTCCTCCAGCTGAAATACCTGTGACCATTGGACCTAGTGTCTAGAAACTGTATCACTGAAGACACCTGTGTAGAAGAAGTACTTGTCCAAACATTTCCATGCCCTATCATGATGATCAAGCGGAAGCAAAGGTGTCACCCCATCAGACAAGTACCTACATACCCACTCCAAACCAAACCAAGGTGGACTGTGTGGCTCTCTGGTGCAACCTGGGTCAACATGAACATCGTGATAACAAAACGGATGTCTGGGTCCCATGGAAAACTTGGAATTTTATCACTTCCAATCTACTCTAACTGCTCTAGTGTGAGACTGATCACTGTCAGAATCCTTATGTGCTCATCTGCTACCACCTGGCCCATGATGCTCTCTCTCACACACCAAGTCTCAACTGGCTACCTATGATGATCCCTCTCTCTCCGGCTGGATACCGTAAAGGTACTCATGTCAGGTGGCCTCGGCTTAGGCACTCTCCATGCTCTCAGCCACTGTCTATCTCTCCTCATGCGACTGCTAATCTGGTGAAGCTGCACACTCATAACTATGGGCTGCTGCAAAAGAGTGAAATATGCATAATCCCCTAAGTGTGTCTCCTCCATGCAAGTCAATACACCCCTCTGAATCCCATCATACATCTCAGCAGGTCTTTGTGAGTTATCACTCATCATTGTATGCTCTGACATACTCATGTTATCTCCCATAGACTCATGTTGCATCACACATCTTGGGCGTACTGCTAGATCAACCTCTATATGGAGATCAACCACTCCCAAGACACAAATGGAAGTGTCCTCCATCAACTGGTGATCCTCTGCTAGATCATCAACATCCTCTATCAATGTGACTGATTGATACATCTGAGTGTCCACTAAGATAGATGAAGTGGATCTCTAATGGATCTCCTCAAGAGGCTCATCTATCCTAGACTCTGATTCTTGAAGGGTAGTCTGTGTGCCTCTCAAGAATACTTGAGTGCTCTCCAACAACTGAGTGAGTCAGTCCATCTCCAAATACTGCTCCCTCACAACCTCATGATACATCTCACCAACCCTTAGTAGATAATCCATGTCTGTCAACAATTGTTGGTAGTCAGTCCTCATCATAGATAATCTCTCCCTGAGAGTATGAAAATCATCCATGGCAATCCCCTCATCTGAACTACCATGTGCCAATGATTCTCTCCAGTAGTAATCTGCCATCACTGCATGCATGTCATCAATGCGTCTAGTGGTTTGCATGATCATAGCCTCACTAACTCTCAATTGTGCTGCTAAGTGGTGTAAATCCTGATCATGGTCATGCTGAGGTGCCATCTTAGACCCCTCACTACTAGTGTCAACTCTAGAGCCCCCAAAAACACCCTCGGCATAAGATAACGTCCTGAATTGTCCACTACATGTTTTTCTTCTGGGTGCTCCTATATTCCACTGCATCTAATCACTAGATTCTATCTCCACCTGAATCACATTGTACCCTATATGAGCAGTTGTATCCTCCTGTGCACTCAACCTGCTACTATCCTCTACGCCTGGATCCCATATAGTTGTGTCTAGACACATGCTATGGTCATCTTGAATACTAAAGAGTGCATCCTGATCAAGGCAAGCCGATCCTAGAAGTAAGTGCTCCATCAACCTGTCAGCCTCCACAATATGCTCAACCAATGGAGTTCCCAATCGCTGTGACTCCATGTCCTCTGTCTAACCTGTATGTGTGAGGTCAACTTCCTGTACATCCTGTACCTCCTCCTAGATATGTGGGTCTACCTGTCCATGGTGTGCATCCCTCACACTAGGCTCATCCATCATACCTGACGTTCCACCGATCTCCTCATGTGACATGTCTATCATGGGTGTCTGAACATGTGACAGATGTGTCACGGACCCCATAGGAAGATCATCATCTCTAGGTGCTAACACATGGGACTCCTCACTAGTGTCACTACTCTGCTGAGATGTAAAGACATCAATGGTATGTGATATGTCTGTTGATACACTGGTGTTATCATCCAGTCCATCCAGCTGCCTATCTGCTACACAAGGGTCATCGTCCTCCTCAAGTGTGCAGGCATCACTAGCCTCTGTGCAAGAGTCATCATCACTATCCTCTGAGGTAAATTCAATATCACTAGCCTCTGTGTAAGAGTCACTGTCATCATCCAACTACTTTGAATCCACATTTATTGCTCCATCCACACACAACTCATCCTCCCTGTCATAGTGTGCCTCAACAGTGTGCTTATGTTCCCTACCACTGCACCTATGATCTGGTTCCCAAGGAGCCTTGCAATAACAACAAGGTTGCGTGCTCCTAATGTTTGTGGGGTCTCTTTGTTCTTCCCACCTTCTATGATCTCTAGCTCTCTTTTACTCTAATCCAATGATCCCGAATAAATTCTCATCTTCACTCCATCTGGGATTTCTCCAGGCTACATACTGTGGGAAGGTTATGTGAACCCTAATCTCTTCATTCCCAAGGTTGGAATATTGTATCTCATAGCAAATTAGATCAAAGTGCATCTCATCAATTTCTCCTTATGGAAGACCCCTCTATGATCTGCATGCATGTGCTAATTCCCACTGGCTGGCGGGAATGTAAGCTCTGATACCACTGTAATGATCCCAAGCCATTATGCTGGGATCATCACAGTTTTGGGTGTCTTTCTAAAACATTTTCTGGTTGTGGTATTTCGTCAAACACTTTGTTGATCTATTTGTTTACTTGTGTTTACTTGTTGAATGGCCTCTTGATTTCGGCCTTAGGGTTTACTGATGTGTTTATATGAATGTTTGCAGCAAATATTAAGAAGAGACAATCATGGAACATACCTGAACCATATGCAATATGATAGACGAGCCAAAACATCTCAAACTTCTTTTTTTCATTAAATAGAGAAACCTGCTACAATGAAGATGTCGATCTGGAATGCTCAACAGATGGCCAAGAAGATAGAGAATAGATCTGCTACAAAATTCTCTCGACAGTACAAAAAAATCCTCCAAAGGCTGGATAAGAGATGAAGACCAATGCCATGTCCTACTGGATAGTTGAAGCTCCTCAACAATTCGGCCCTGGTGCCAAAGATGTCCAATCACCTCAAGAAAGATGCCAAATAGTAGATCAGGTGATGGAAAGAACAACCCAGGTGCCCGAATCTGATCTAAACTCCTCCACTGAATGGTGCACCCCACTAGATGACTGTAACCCTAGATAATTCGGCCCTGATGAAGGAGGCCTCCAAATGCTCTGAAACTCCCCAAGAATATAGATCGAGATACTGCAAGTCACTAGGTTAATTCTCAGGGTCAGATCTGAAGTGTAACCCCTCCAAACTGACTAGATCTTAATCTCAAAAATGCCCTCCTTCTCTTCAATTCGTCCCAATGCTCTAACAAATCATCTGTACCATAAAATTCTCTCAAAAAGAACTAGGAATGATGGTGAAGACCCTGCAAGAAGAACCCATGCGATACAATCTCCAAAAACCATGCCAACCACCTACAATGAACTTCCCTCAATGGATGGTGCGCCCCCCTTGCTGGAAACCCTCAAATGGTGTGCCCTCTCTCTACCTGCACATACAACTGATGCATAACCCTCCTACAACTGAGTAGATCTAATACTAGAATGGTGTGGGAGCGTATTTCATCTCCGAGACCAATCTTGGGACAAGTTAGGTGGAATATTTCACCACCGAATCATCCTCTAGGGTTTGTTAAGTCAAAACCCTCAAAACTCCCAATGTTGGGCTCACTAGCTAGAAGCCAGATATCAAAAGATAGAAAGACATGAATGAATGAGTAGAGGCCCTTGCCTTCCTTTTATACTTTTTGGCTTACCTTGTCCCTCCAAAGTGACTTTCATTTTATTAATATTTAATTAATTAATTAAATCACTTTAGTTAATTAATTAACCTTTTAACCTTTGAAAAGCTCCTTATCTCTCCTTGTGGCTTCCCTCGCCACTAAAAGTCACTTCTAGCCATCCCATCCTATAGTGTTTCTCCTCTCGATTCCAATGAGATATTACACTGAGAGGTTTGTCCAAGTAATGTTCCCAAAATGACTTCTTCAGTGATTTCAATCAGCTTATAGCTCAAAATAGTCAAAATCATGGAAATCGTCAGAATGCAACGAAACCAAAGCCATCCTGTGCGGAATGACTCATAATGATGGAATATGATGATCAATGCAAGCTGGACCCCACAATGCCTTTCAAATACCCTTGTACTCGCTATAACACCCATCTGGCTACTCTGGTCATCATAAATCTCTGCATTGTGATGATGTCCCAAAGTGAGGACATTACATCTCAGTTATGCTTTTTCTTTCTAACAGAATATCGTCAACATATAACACTAAGATAATGAATATTCCATTATTGAATTTTTTAAAGTAAACACAATGATCATACTCACTCCTTGTATAATTCTGGCTCATCATGAAAGAATCAAATTTCTTGTACGATTGTTTAGGAGACTTCCTCAGAAAATACAATGAATTCTTGAGCTTGCAAACAAATTTCTTTTTGTGATTCCGAATGAACCCTTCAGGTTGTTCCATGTAAATCTCCTCATCCAAATGTCCATGTAAAAAAGCAGTCTTAACATCTAGTTGCTCCAACTCCAAATCAAGTAATGCAAATAATGCTAACACAAATCGAATTGAAACAATATTAACAACTGGAAAAAAAATCTCACGAAAGTCAATACCTTATTTCTGAGAATATCCTTTCTCAACCAACCTTTCTTTGTACCTCTCTACCTTATCATCAACACACTTCTTCAGCTTGTAGACCTACTTGCATTCTACAGTTTTACTGTTTCTTGGAAGTTCTACGAGGTCCCATGTAACATTCCTCTCTAATTCATTCATTTCATCATTCATTGCTTCTTTCCATTTTTCACTGTTAGAACCCTCCACAACTTCCTAATAGAAATAAGGCTCATCATCATTAGTACTTAAAGAAACCGATGAAACAAAATCATCATACCTTCTTGGAGGAATTATGACCTGTGTAGACCTTCTTAGGGAAGTTTGTGGCTCATCCACAATATGTTGATTGTCATCATCATCCATGTTTTCCTCTGCAAGAACCTCTTCATGAACATTTTCAGAAATGTTTTCATGTTCACTTTCATCTGTAGTTGAACGAGTTTCAAATTGAATCTGTTGATATTTCAGTACTTCTACCTATTTCATTTGAACATCTTCATATGATTTGATGAGAGATGATTCATCAAATAATACATCTTTGTTAATGGTGATATTATGGCCAGTAGGATCCCACAACCTGTACCCCTTAATACCATAACCATATGCAACAAAGATAAGACTTTTTTATTTTGGATCTAATTTAGAACATTGATGTTTCAGAATTACAGCATAGGCTTCACAACCAAAAACTTTAAGATTAGAATAATTACAAGGGTGACCTATCCATAACTCTTCTAGAATATTTCACTCTATCATTGTTGATAGTGATCGATTCACCAGATAAAAAGTTGTAGATACTTCTTCTTCCCACAGTTCATGTTGCAAGTTGGCGTTACTCAACATACTCATTACTCTCTCTAGAAGAGTCATGTTCATGCATTCAACAAATTCGTTTTGCTGAGGAGTATAGGCAGTGGTTTTATGCCTGTCAATCCCAAACTCCTTGCAATAGTTCTAAAATTCCATTGATGTAAATTCACCACCATTATCATTTCCTAAACATTTAATGGACCTACAAGTGCTCTTTTCCACTAAATCTCTAAACTGCTTAAAAATAATGAATACATTAGCCTTTCTTTTCAACATATAGATCCAAACCTTCATAGAGAAATAATCTATAAAAGTAACAAAATATGATGATCCTCCATACAAAATAGTAGGAAATGGTCCCCAAACATCAAAATGGATATAGTTAAGGATTCCTTCACTAGTGTGTATCCGGTTTTAAATTTCTTCTTATTTTTTTTTCGATAAATGCAATGTTTGCATAAATCTAACTTTAAAGACTTTAGATTAGGAGGTAACTTACGATAAATTAATACCTTTAATCTTTTTTCATTCATATGTCCCAAACTTTGATTCCATAGTCGAACAAAATCACTGTCATTCTTAGATACAGTTGTCGCATGATCTGACTCAGTTCTTCCTTCTAACAAAAACAGGTTTCCAACCTTCTTCACTTTAATGACCAGTAGGATTTCTTTGTAGACCTTCATAACTCCACCTTGAGAAGTACTCTTATATCCTCTAGTATCTAAGACTCTGAAAGAGATTAGGATCTTCCTAAGAATAGGTACACCTCTCACATCAGTTAGTATCTTAATCGATCCATCAAACATCTTAATTTGAATGCTACTGATTCCTACTACTTCACATGAGACATCATTTCCCATGTAAACAATTCCATCATCTATAGACTGGTAAGTAATAAACTAGTGTCTATGAAGACACATGTGATTTAAAGCACCGGGATCTAATAACCATTGTTGATCATGACATGAAACAATAGTAATTGTTAAAACATCATCGACCATACTTGAATCTGTTGTTGAACATGTTGCAGTTGCATTTTCTTCATTCTTCTCTTTTGGAGAGTTTTCTTTAGAGGCTTATTTCCGCTTCCAACAGTCCTTCAGATGTCTAGATTTTCCACAATACCAACACTTAATATTTCTCTTCTTTCCCTTCGACTTTGACCGAGAGAAATCCCTCTGAACCTGTCCTCTTTATTTAGGTCTTCGTATAACCAAAATCACCTCAGATGTAGAGGTTTCTAAATTGGATTTCTTCCTTGTTTTATCAGACAGTAGCGCTCCAACAATAACATCAAACTCAATACTTTTTGTTGAACTGGAACTAATAGAGGTAACAAAGTGATCCCATGACTCGAGAAAAGAACACAATAATGTAATTACCTTGTCTTTATATTCGAATTTCAGTGCCATGCTATTCAATTCGACTAAAAGAGTATTAAAAGTATTTAAATGATCAACTATTTTTGTACCTTCCTTCATGCGCAAAATTTACAATTTTCTTTTGAGGAAGATCATGCTCGCCAAGGATTTCGTCATATACAAGATTTATATCTTCATCCATAAATCAACTGTTGTCTTCCCCGTAACAATGTTGAACATAACATCATCGGCCAAACACAAATGTATGACACTCAGTGCTCTCACATCGATCTCCTCCCACCCTTCATCTTTGATGGATGTGAGCTTCTTCGATTTTCCCACAAGTGCCTTCACCATGCCTGTTGCACGAGTAGATCATGCATCTTGAAATTCCAGATCTCAAAACTAATTTTCCATTGAACTTCTCGATTTCAAATTTCACACTTTGAGTTTTTGCCATTTTAGTCAGTTTTCCTACTTCTTGGCCCTCATCGCTTCAAGTATCACCTCCACTCTTTTTGATACACACGACCTCTTGTTGATCCACCCCTTCACGTCCTCAGTGAGCACCTAGCGCTCGGTGCGGGAGGGATGAGACATGTCCACTTCTTTATCAGATGGACAAGAAAGTACGTCTTTGCTTATGCCTCAACTTTGAGTGATATCTACAAAGATAACTCATAACATATTCTGAACTTGAAAATATTCCATTCACTTCGCTTATATAACAAAACCAAATTCCATGCTGAACTTTGAGTGGAATCTCCATAATGTTGAACTTAATACTGGAGATTTCTAGCAGAGTTGGTGCACAAAAGACTAGATTCCAATATGATACCTCTCAAGTGAAAAACTCATGCAGAGTCACATGCGCGGAGCCCACTATGCTCTCAAGAGAAAAACTCATGCGGAGTGCACCAGAATCTCAAGAGAAAAACTCACCAGACACATGCGCAGAGCCCACCAGACTGTCGTCGTGCCTGTCACCAGGAGTGGACCACGACGATTTCAAAATCTCTGAAAAATGCAAGTCTCACCTTACAATCGTCGCACCCTTCGAGAGAAGAGACCTATGACGATTAGAGATCGATGCACCTTACGCAAAAAAAGCCATGGGAAAATGGTATTGTTGTTGCTCCTCTGGAGAAACTCATGCCCACAACACAAATGACACTGCATTGTTGCTCCTACAAAAAAATTGATGCCTGCGATATAGATGGCACTACACCTTCACTTTGAACAGCCTCTGACTACCACTTGTTGACCCTGTGAGCCAAAAACTTAACTAATATGTAACAAAAATACAAAAAACACAGAATATCATATGGTAGAACGATAAAAGAAACACATAGATTTTACGTGGTTGCCCCAAATTTGGGCTACGTCCACCAAGAAAGGTATCTATTCTTCTTTATGTTCATCAACAGAGGTTTTACAGTTTTCTGACTCACCCACCCCTCTTCTCACATACATGAAATAACATTCTCCTAGGTTTACAGTCTCAACTCAAACAACTTATTAACTGAACAGTGAACACTCTCCTATGCATACTCTAGCTAAGTTGATACATACACAACCAAATCCTTAATAAGAGGAGTTGATGTAGATGATTGTTCCTCGAATTCAAGGGTTTTGTTGTCACATAGTTCAACAATTCTTAGTATGAGGGAAATGTGTCATTCTTTCAATGCTTAACATGGAATTGTCATTTGATATTTAAAGAATATTAATAACAAAAGAATATGTGAATCATAAAAAAATATTTCAATATTTGGGTTAAGTAAAATATTTCAATATCAACTCAATATTATAACAATTTAAAATATAACATTTCTTATTGTTGAAACATTTAAATGGTATGCTACTTAGTATGAAAGTATGAGAGAGAGATGTGTAATTCCTTTCATCATCAATATTGACAAGTTTTGACCTTTAGAAGTTTAATCCGACACTTTTAACATAAATATTTACATGATTAAATGTCTATATCCACATATCCAACCATATATACTATGAATGTCACAACCATATAAACTATGAATGTCACATATCCTAGTGTTTATGTTTGTTAAATGTTAACCATATATACTATGAATGTCACAACCATATAAACTATGAATGTCACATATCCTAGTGTTTATGTTTGTTAAATGTTAGCATATCTTGTCTTTAATGTATGTCATGTTGTTGTATATATTTAATGTATGTCATCCTGTTGTATATATTTATCCCTATAGTCGGAATATGGGTTCAATGATTTCAGTCCCTTTCATAATGAATATTAAGTCGATGGCCCTAATGTGAACTGCCTTTTTCTTTTATCGTTTTTTTCTTTACGAGCAGGGATAGAATAATCATTGCCAAGTGTTGGTTCGCTTCCTCTACCTTAGATTTGTGCGCGCTCGAGTGGAGTTTCCACTCCCTCCTCTGAATAGTAGAAAAGTGATTAGGGTTTTCTTATCTGTGCGGCATAGTAGAAAAAATACAGGCAAAAGATCGGTTATAGACTGGCACTTTCAAACTCTGTTGATGTTTTTTATGTTTTGATAAAAAATCGAAAATGAGTCTGTCACTACGTTCACTAGAAACCCAGTTTCATATTGCTTGGGCACTGTTTGAGTTGTTCATGGAAGAAATATGAAATGACCTCTCTTCGGACGAACATTGTCCGATAATGTATTTAATTTTTATGAAACCCATTAATGATGCATTAAAACTCATTAGTCATGCATTACGATTCGAAAATATTTCTTTCACAAGAAACCAACCTTCATGTGAGTGGACTTCATGGGCACTGTTTGAGTTGTGCATGGAAGAAATTTCCGGCAAATTTTTTGTGAAACCTAAAATACCGCAACTAGATTTTAGCAATATCTTAAAAGTCTATGAATATAGAAACTATTAATCTCTATTTGTGTCACCATTAGAAAATGGTCAAACTCAATGTAAAAAAAATGACTTTATTTAGAAAATGGTCAAAGTCAGTGTACAAAAAAATTGAGTTTATCTATGCATTTTTCTTCTTTTATTTCTAAATTAAAAAAAAAANAACCATATATACTATGAATGTCACAACCATATAAACTATGAATGTCACATATCCTAGTGTTTATGTTTGTTAAATGTTAGCATATCTTGTCTTTAATGTATGTCATGTTGTTGTATATATTTAATGTATGTCATCCTGTTGTATATATTTATCCCTATAGTCGGAATATGGGTTCAATGATTTCAGTCCCTTTCATAATGAATATTAAGTCGATGGCCCTAATGTGAACTGCCTTTTTCTTTTATCGTTTTTTTCTTTACGAGCAGGGATAGAATAATCATTGCCAAGTGTTGGTTCGCTTCCTCTACCTTAGATTTGTGCGCGCTCGAGTGGAGTTTCCACTCCCTCCTCTGAATAGTAGAAAAGTGATTAGGGTTTTCTTATCTGTGCGGCATAGTAGAAAAAATACAGGCAAAAGATCGGTTATAGACTGGCACTTTCAAACTCTGTTGATGTTTTTTATGTTTTGATAAAAAATCGAAAATGAGTCTGTCACTACGTTCACTAGAAACCCAGTTTCATATTGCTTGGGCACTGTTTGAGTTGTTCATGGAAGAAATATGAAATGACCTCTCTTCGGACGAACATTGTCCGATAATGTATTTAATTTTTATGAAACCCATTAATGATGCATTAAAACTCATTAGTCATGCATTACGATTCGAAAATATTTCTTTCACAAGAAACCAACCTTCATGTGAGTGGACTTCATGGGCACTGTTTGAGTTGTGCATGGAAGAAATTTCCGGCAAATTTTTTGTGAAACCTAAAATACCGCAACTAGATTTTAGCAATATCTTAAAAGTCTATGAATATAGAAACTATTAATCTCTATTTGTGTCACCATTAGAAAATGGTCAAACTCAATGTAAAAAAAATGACTTTATTTAGAAAATGGTCAAAGTCAGTGTACAAAAAAATTGAGTTTATCTATGCATTTTTCTTCTTTTATTTCTAAATTAAAAAAAAAAACAATTCTTTTAATTATTACAATTTTATTTATTAAATTTGAAAGATGAAGGAAAAAAGAGGACATGCCATAGCATTTTTCACGAACATAATACCAGACAAAAAGAGGGCTTGCCATTGCAGTTTTATGGACATAATACCATTGTTGTTGTTAACTCGGCAGTTTTACAAATATTAATATGCTTTAAAGTTTTTAATATTACTATGCTTTAAACATTTAAATATTGCTACGCTTTAAACCACTTCTCATGGCCATCTACATTCCGTGCATTAATTCTTTCATTTCCTACATGTACATTTAATGAGTTATGCAAATTAGTTGGTTCTTACATTTCCATGCGTTTATTTTAACTATTGCATTTGGTTTATTTATTTTAATTCTTACATGTCGTTTAGTTATTTGAATTCTTAGGTTTAGTTATTTTAATTCTTAGGTTTCATGTATGAGTTCTTTTATTATTACATGTTGTGCAATCAACATAATCACACATACATTAATGGAAAAAATAACAATGGAAAAAATAACAAGACACGTGATTAATGGTAAAATAACAATACATCACATCAATTGAACACATTATTGACGTGGTAAAACTTTTTACAAGAGAAACATCTACGGGGTAAACTTTTTACAAGGGAAACATTTATGGGGCAATGACAATCAATATTCTTGTGGATCAAGGGAGAATTACAACAAACAAACACATGCTTACAATCATCCTCTCACTTATCCTACAAAGTGCATGTCTTTGCTTCTATTACACAAACTGATCACTTTAGTGTGCATGCATGCATATTCTATTTTTATTTGATTTGGTTTGGCTAACTACAAAATACTTGGAGTTAAGAAATTTGATCCACATGGGAAATTGGTTAGCACATTTCAACAATGCCCAAATTTACTCATCACCTTTACTGAAATCCAAGAGAATCCAAACACCATCACAACTCAACAACTTGTCTAACACTACTTTTACATGAACATGTATGGATGGTTTGCTCCAGTATGGACCATTCTGCCTCCATCAGTAATGATGCAGGAGCATCACCAGCAGCAAGCGAGTGTGGGACAAACGACATTTCATTTTTGGCACATGTTGAAAATGTTTGAATTGTTTTGAAAGTTTGGATGTGAAACATTAATGTAATAGTTAAGAGGAAGCACACTTAGATATTGTGAATAGATCTTGAGTGGTTGCTCTCATCTGTAGTAGGTGTAGAGACATTTATAGGCAGTTAATGTAAGTAGGTAGATTTAAATGTAGATTAGATAGTTTAGAGCGTAGGAGGGAAAACCGGCTATAGACACCCTCATCTTGTATCATTTGTAACATGAACATTATCAATTGAGCATAGAGCATAGAGGAGAAGAAGCAGAGAGCTGTGGAGAAGAACCCATGTACAGAAGTTCTGAAATTAATATATATGAAGCTTTCATTCAGACTCATGGTATTCTAATACTTTCTGTGTATACATGCAGAATGTTATGCTTGTGGTTGTTTTACTCTTTCTGTTGTACATTTTCTTTTATGCTATGTATGTATGATTTCATGTTAAGTATTTGAAGTCTGAGAGAGTAAGGGAATGAGTTTCAATTGTTTCTCTATCTGAGCAAGAGTTCTTGCAAGGAGTGCAATGAAACGTCTGCAAGGAGTGCGTCGACGGGTTCAGAGTTCACCTCTGAAATCTCAGGAGGGATACCATTGTTCTCATCTTCTGCAGAAGTGCAAGTCAGGCACAACAGTCATGCAAGGCGTGCACAGGCTGGTTGGAGGTTCAGAACTTGTCAACCAAGGAGAGGGTTGAAGGTTGTTGTTGCAAGGAGTTGCACATAGTCAAAGGTTTCAAATACTTAGATGTATTTGAAGAGTGCCGCAAGGAGTGCGTCCATAAATCTCATAGGAGATTTGAGTTAGTGAAAGGAAGCTCAAGAGAATTAGGTGTGAAGAGAAGAAGAGGGGTTTCGTTCATCGTGCAGAGGCCAAGTCATTGTTAGGAGGATAACTGAGGTGACTCAGAGCACAATTTCTTTGAGGAAGAGTTTCGACGGTCAAAATTCTTCGAGGAGGAATCCCGAAATAGTGGGGATCATTGGATCTACGGAAGTTGCAAGAGGGATAATGGTCAGGACAGAGCCATCCTTTGGATAGCCTAAAATAATGTCAACCGTTGATCAAGATTTTTTGGGCCGACAGATTTTTTTTGGATTTTCGGACTTCGGAAGTCCGAGTTGCAAGTTTGGGTCTTGACACATCAAGTGCCTGAAGCCCGAAAGGATTCTCATCAAGGTAGAGTAGAAAATTCGGCAAGTTCAAGTTTTCAGAACTTCGAAGTTCAGGGTTTCGGAAGTCTCGAGGGAGAGAGATCAGGATATAGCAGAGGAGAAAACCCGAAACAAAGGGGAGGCAACACGTGGAAGGACAAGAGGCTTCTTGTCGAGGTTTGTGGAAAACATCAAGGAGAAGTACCATTTCGGTATTTCGTAACTTCGGGGATCGGAAGGTGGAGAGGACAAAGAATTCAAGTGTTAGCATATTGAATTCCCGATACGCAAAATTACGCTGACCGTTGGATCAAGGGAGAGTTCACAGTCATTGATCTCCTTGGAAGCGGAACCTTGGAGTTTCGTAATTTCAGGATTCGGAGGTTCGGGAATCTCGAGGGTATTGTAAAAGCGCATTTTGATGGTCGGAGAGGTAAGGTGCTTGACCACAGGATTCGTGAATTCATGAAGTCCAATATCCTGAAATAAGAGAGAAATTTTCTCAAAGTGTTGTTGTGGGTAGATTTCCTGAAAGGGAAATAGAGGAGCCAGTCAAGCTCTCGGGCTGAAAGGAAAAGATCCTATGCGGATCCCGACCTATGGGTCTGGGGAGGGCTCTACACCATCTGGTATCAAAGCCCTTCTCTGTTTGTATATTTCAGACAGAGGGAGCAAGAAATATTTACAGCCATGCCGCCGAGAAGAAGAAACAAACAAACACCCGATCCACCAGAGGAACGAGAAATGCCAAGAAGAAGGATCAGGCAATTACTTGATCCACTGGGGGAAAGAGATGTGCGTGACTTACATGCTAGGATCTATGCTATGGAAATAGCGCAGAGGAACGTAACCGGTGCTGGGGATCTCAGTGATTCTGAAAGTGAAAATGAAGTCGAACATGAAGGAGAAGAATTTGCAGCTGAAGATGCAGCAAATGAATGCCTACTCAGGGTTGTTGCAAGGATAGGTGCCAGGGAAAAAATGGACATTCCAATATATGAAGGAAACCTGGATGTTGAAGATCTTCTAGACTGGATTAGAGCTATGGACACGTGTTTTGACTATGAAGAAGTCGAGGAATACAAAAAGGTTAAACATGTTTTCACAAGAATTAAAGGACATGTAGGATTGTGGTGGGATGAACTACAAGTTGATAGACACTGCAAAGGCAAGCATAAAATCAAGAGTTGGGATAGAATGATTGCGAAGATGAAAGAAAAATTCATACCCAAGTATTATCAAAGTACTTTGTTTCGAAGAATGCATAATTTGAGACAGAAGCTGATGTTAGTGAAGGAGTACACTGAAGAATTCTACAGGCTAGACATCAGAGCAGGTCATCGGGAAAGCGATGATGAAAAGGTTGTCAAGTACATGAATCGTCTGCGATATGACATTCAATATGAGATGATAATGATGACCATCCGAATGGTGGAAGATGCTTATCAGATGGCTCTAAAGGTTGAATAGAAGCTGAGTCGAAAGAAGGGTCAAAGAGGCCGAGGTATAAGTCAAGCCAGAGGAAAACTAGTTTCCCAGGATAGGAATCAGAAAACTAAAGAGGAATGGAAGAAACCTCAACCTTAGACTGAGAAAGGTGGAAGCTCACAGAGAGGACAGTATGATGATAATAACACTTTTACTCACACTAGAGGAAGAGAAAGAGGCAGAGGTGGAGTAGTAAAATGTTTCACATGTGGAAAGAATGGGCATAAGTCTTATGAATATCTAGATAAGAAGAAAGAAGGTGGTGAAACTTACATTGCCGAAGCACAAATACGGAATGTTGAGGCAGAATATGCTGAAGGTGGAAGATCACTAATGATTAGGAAAGTTCTCTTAACGCCAGAGAAGGAAGTAGAAAATCCAATCCAAAGGAACATAATTTTTCGGACTCCTTGCAAGACCAAAGACAGGGTATGCAAGGTCATTGTGGACAGTGGTAGCACAACCAATCTTGTTTCTACAGAGATGGTAGAAAAGCTGGAGCTAGAGAATATTGAACATCACTAGTACATTTGGGTCAAATTCTGACGGCGCGTTCAACGCAATTGCCAGTTTATATTGTCGGGAGAATGGAAAACAATGGACCCCCTCAAACGTCATTTCACGTGACGTCTCTTTTCCGACGACATAGATTTCATCGTTATTGTGACGTCTTGGAGGTGGCAAGATCGACGTCTTGAACATGGAAAGAGAGATGTCTGGAATGTGGCAAGAGAGACATCTAAAACGTGGCAAGACCGACGTCTTGAACGTGGCAAGAGAGACGTCTAGAACGTGGAAAGAGAGACATCTTAAACGTGGAAAGAGAGATGTCTGGAACATGGCAAGACTGACGTCTAAAATGTGGCAAGACCGATGTATTGAACGTGGCAAGAGAGACGTCTTGAATGTGGCAAGAGAGATGTCTTGAACGTGGCAAGATAGACGTCTAGAATGTGGGAAGAGCGACGTTAAGAGGTATCATCTTCAACGTGGTTGCTATGGGAGAGACACTCCAAGATGTCGCAATAGCGACTATGTTGTAGATATTTAAAAAAAAAATACAATATCAATACTAAGAGGGACAAGTACATTAACCTTTGCTAAGATACTAGCCATATCAATATTTAAATCTATATCATCGGTCTTAGGCAAGGTTGGTTGAGGAGGAGGACTATCTTCTAATGGTAAAAGGGGTCTTGTCTAATGAGGTTTAGGATCACTAGGATATGTCTTGGGTGTGTTATCACACGAACTCGCAATTGTTGAGCTAAAGTCCAAAAGCTCAAGTGCAATCATGCGTAATAAGACTGCAAAAATATACTAGAGAAAAAGTCCCTATTTTTAGATAGGATCAAAATAATACTGTACTTTCTTGGGTATGTCGAAACAAGTGCCATCCAATACAAGATCCTATATACCAATGAGATAGTTGTGCAACAGAAATTCCAGAGCCTTCACTAAAACCTCTGACAATTTGTTTGACATTTAGCAGACAATTATATCATCAATAATACAACTTGAAGTCATTGTAGGTATTACTTTGTATCCTTTGGCTAGCACAACAAATTCACATGTAGCATGTAAGTGTTATGTATATATACATTGAGCAGAAGACAAAATTCATAGAATGCAAATTGTAGAAATTTGAAACAACCATAGCAGATTTGGACTCTATATATAAATCTCATAATCTCTCATGCGAAGACATTTGAAAATGCCAAACCATGTAAAATTCAATAGCCCAATACTCGGTCAGAACAAGAGGCGAAAAATGACAAATTTAAATACTTCAACAACTATAGCAGATTTGGCCTGCAGATATACAACACATATATATTCCAAGTTTGGTTTCAAATAAAAACCAATGTTATTGTTATATATACAACTAATCCATCCAGTTTCAAATAACAACCAATGTTAATTGTCATATACACAGTTAATCCGTGTAGTAGATATATTAAGTGACTGAACATCACAGTCATTTTTTATATCATTTTTCGATAACAAATGTTAGTCGGCCCTCAAAAGAATATTTGTCTACATCACCACCATAGAAGTTGGCCAAATGTATCTTAAGCCAATAAATCCYTGTCTTTCCTAATGGTCAACCCTTAGCAAATTCTAGAAGTCCTCGACACACGTCTAAACCTAGATGATTTAAATACGGATGCATTGGGTAAGCATGCCCTCAAAAATCTGCATAAGACCTTCAACACACATAATTCCTTTGATTGAAGTACTCAAGCATTCAACTTCATATTTTTGTATTATACTTTTTGCACTCTTTCAAAATGAGTTGAACCATGCTCCTGAGTCCTGATATGTTCGTCCCTGGAGCCATAACCATTTCTTCTTGATGATAGAAAAATATGCATCATCTAGAATGTAACCTGGCTAACCCTCAACTCATGAAACACAATTTAATCCCCTGAAGACGTAGTAGCAACATTTTCCCTCTCCATGCATAAAGTGTTCCCCTATAGGGCCAAAACCATTCTCAATTTTCAACCGCAACAAATAATATAGCCGAACCATATGCTCTATATGTGGGGATAAGAATAGTCAAAGAGCATAAAATTTCTCATATTTCAATCTTTGGTGATTCTATGTCGATAGTTAAAGCAATTCTCAAAAAACAAACAGTGGAGAAAAACCTTTTAAATGGCATCCTTCAACGAATTAGGACTATTGCTGAAAGCTTTGGAGAAATTAATCTCTTCCATATCAAGAGAGATCTCAACCCCCTTGTCGATCTTCAGGCTAAGACATATCGATAATAAGCAAAGGTGAATTTTAAACAAATGGAGTAAGGGGGGCACTCCCCATCCCTTAACTCGTTGTTGCTCAAGTCTCTGCCCCAATAGATAGCTAATGTATTTTAAGATATTTTGGTGACTAAGGCAGTTTTGTAAGGATGTATACAGTCTAGATGATCAGAGACAAGGTTCAGAGAGGGTAAGAAAATTTGAAATTTGAAATACTCCAAATTCTTCGGCTATATGCCTTGATTGTAGACTGGTTTGATGTTGTTAGCTTTGGCGCAGCCTATCAATACAATTCTTCTACAGTTTATGTTTAAAAAAAATACAATTACATGGAACAATAAACAAGTTGGAATACAGATCAGAACAGTTTAGGTAATTGCAACTAAATAAATATCAGCTTAAAATACAATAAGAACATTGATCTACGCCGATAGGCGTCCCCCCTATCAGACTTGCACGATTAATCATGCTTTTAATTAGTAAATTTAATTTGATGGTCAAGAATTCAAGATGCTGGCATATTCTTCGTCTTACATTCAAATGTAAATGAGATTTGTCTAATTAACTCTCTTGCATTTATCAATTCAGCCGTTTATCATGTTTACTTTTTCACTTTTACAAAACATGATTAAGAATTTACTAGGTCAAGTTATTAATTGCCACAGATCATGATTTAGTAAATCTAAACAAAATTACTTCCATTTAACATTTACCTCTTTAGTTTTAACATTTACCCAGCATCAATTTACTGGATCACTCGACTCACGTTTCATATTTACATGGACTGGATGTGCGTGGCAATATCCCATAGATGTATGGATCACAGGTGTTATTTTCTAGCGACGTTTCATATTTACCTGGACTGGATGCGCGTGGAAATGGAGGACCGGGTGTCCTAACGTGTTATTTTGCAATGGTGTTTCATATTTACCTAGACGTGGATGAGCGTGGAGATGAAGGACCACGTGTCCTCTGTTATTTTGGATGGTCTTTTTATATGTACCTGGACGTGGATGCATGTGGCAATGGAGGACCAGGTGAAGCAACCACCATTTAGAATACATTTATAATACCGCCATTTATAAAAAATTAATGTATTACTTAGCTAGGCGTTTCAGATTTAACCACTATCGTTTCATAAAAAAAATTCTCATTTCTTTAATTATTTAATTACCTGTTCATCGGAGTGTTCAAACATATAGCCAAATTTCCAAGCTTCGATCTCTCTAGGATTCGGCCTGTGGCGTGCATGGGGAAGTGCTTTGGTCGTGTGAATAGACATCTACTGAAAGTAACAATGAAAATTCGAGCTGAGAGAGTGAAGGATATTTTTTTTCGATCTGTTAAATTACTGGGTATTTTTTGATCTGATAAATTACTGGGTTTCAGTTTAATACAATTACAAGTAAAATTCAAGTTCTAGCGCTCCTTCCAGTTATTCCAGATTATGTTGTAAACGACGAATATTCTTNTTTGATTGAAGTACTCAAGCATTCAACTTCATATTTTTGTATTATACTTTTTGCACTCTTTCAAAATGAGTTGAACCATGCTCCTGAGTCCTGATATGTTCGTCCCTGGAGCCATAACCATTTCTTCTTGATGATAGAAAAATCTGCATCGTCTAGAATGTAACCTGTCTAACCCTCAACTCATGAAACAAAATTTAATCCCCTGAAGATGTAGTAGCAACATTTTCCCTCTCCATGCATAAAGTGTTCCCCTATAGGGCCAAAGCCATTCTCAAGTTTCAATATTGGCTATATTCGTTGGCAAATGAAAAATGGCCATATTATTTCTTCATAGAGTGGAGATAAAACAGAATTTTGATGACCTAAATTTTATAAAACATGGATAAACTAAGTATGTGGATTATCCTATAAACAGAATTTTGATGACCTAAATTTTATAAAACATGGATAAACTAAGTATGTGGATTATCCTATTATTTCTTATTTTACTTAAGTAAGGCTGCATATGAAACCCATAAGGCTCAGCTAACCTTCGATATATGGCATACAGGATTAAGCCTATGTGTCATGTGTCACTGTGTCGGGCACACTGATACATGTCACACGCTAGGTCAACATGTCTGGCACACTGACATGTGTGAAATGCTAGGTCAGCACATCTGACACGTGTTGGACATGCTGATCTAGCATGTCGCAATGTGCCTAACATGCTGGGTGCAAAAAGCAAGCCCACAGGAGGGGCAAATCTTATAAAACAACTATTTCTCCCTGATTTTCTCACTCTCACCTTCAGAAAGTTGCACTAATGGTTTTCAGGTTAAGGAGGAAAACAAGATTCGAAGGGATTCTAGGATATTTGAAGGGATCTTAAGTTTGTCATTTTTCCAACAGCAGCATTCTTCTGCATTCATACCACAGAAATCATAGCTCGATCATTAAGGCCTGCTGCTAAAGGTCAAAGGAAAGGGGAAAGTGTCAGTTTTGGTGTTGCTCCCCCTCCTCCAAGTTCGTTTGTTACTGTTACTCCTCCGTCCACCGCAAGTGGAGCTCCCATCGCTGCAAATAACCCTGTTGCAGCAAGAAAGCAAGCTAAAGAAAACAAATACCCACTGTGGAAATATGTAACAAAAAACCATGAGCCCACAGCAAAGCTTGTTGGGGGAGGAAATGTTGTTTGGACATGTAATTCTGCCGTGACAAATTCAAGAGCACCTACTACCCCATTAACGGCCATTTGCTCACCCTCAAGGATAGATAAACTGGAGCATGTGAAGTGGTGTCTCTAAGCCAACAAAAAATATGACAAGAGAGAATTCTATTGACTTGGAGAAGGTGACAACCCTGGGGTGGCATTTCAGCCAGCAAGGAAGAAGGCAAGCTCCTAAAGGCGGTCCAATGGACAAATCTTTCATCAAGGGCTGTGAGAGGAGGTTAATCTTACCATTGGATTCTTTTCTATCTCAGCTTCATTTCATTTAATGTTGCATGGTCTCCTTTGTTAAGATGTGCTAAGCTCTAGTTGAACGGGCTCCAATTATAAGTGCCTCCTAGTTCAAAGAAGCTTAGAACCACATTGTTGGATAAGGCAAAGGAAGAGGTGGAGAAACTCCTGGCATCTATTAAATCATCAGGTGTTAGTATTGTTGCTGATGGATGGAAGGATGTAGCATGCCATCCACTTATCAATTTCATGGTGTCATTACAGAATGGACCAGTCTCCTTGAAAGCAGTGGATGCTTTTGCAAAATACAAGGATGTGCATTATATGGGTGAATTGTTCATTAAAGTCATTAAAGAAGTAGATGTTTATTCCTGTGTAAAAATTATCACAGAGAATGTTGTTTGCAAGGCTACAAACATAAATATCCACAAATATTGTAGACACTTTCCATTGTTCAATGATCAATCTTTGGATTTAACACTTAATCTATTGCTTCAGATTTTACATAGATGTAAGAGTTAATTTACAATGCTTACCATATCCTCAATTTTATACAAAACAGTACCAATGCCCTCACAATCTATAAAGAATACATCTATCATTGTTGAAGACTGTAGATACTCAGTTTGCCTCCTCATTCATCATGCTTAAGAGATTAAGGGAGGTCAAGACTGCTCTTGAAAAGTTGGATCCCTGGTTATTTCAAAGGTTTGGTCTTTCTGGAGAAAGCAGGATCAAAATGCTTTAAAAAGGTCAAGAATACAGTGTTTGATGATGGCTGATGGAAGAGGGTAGATCTGATCATTAAGATCATGAACCCTCTGATTTCTTTGTTGCAGTTTGCAGACACAGACCAGCCCATCTTGGCAGAGATGTTTATGAGGGGCAGGACTCCATGATGGAGTCCATGAAGACCATTATTTTAGAGAATGAGATTCCTCGGTATAGGACATCAACAGAGAACTTGTTCAACAACATACAGAATAATCATGTCATCAGGTGGGAGAAGAATTGTACACCTTTGCATTGCTTGGGTCATGATCCATAAACGTGGGGCTTATAACCCACATGCCTCACAAACACAGATCCTCTGCGGAAATAAAATCTGATCTATGTTCTCTGTATGATGCCGAATCCTGTCTTCAGAATTGATTCCAAGGCCTTTGTTCCAGATTTGTCCGCTGCTTGGGTCAGTTTTCGGCTGTGGAAGGTCAGGACCAATGCTAGTCTCCACTCTGCCAATGCACTCTCTCTGTGCATGGATGGCTACAGCCAGCCTCTGTAGGTGATGTCAAATAACAACAAATCTTTATTGCATGAACTCGGCCCAGTCTCTGCCTTAAATAACACATCAGGACTTCTATGCTCACTCATCAAATGAGTGAAACAGCTATGTTAATTGTTTGTGCAATTAGACAACAAAATTGCAATGATCTCTCTCTTTCAATCTCAACGCTTCACCCTACGGTTTCTTCATTGGAATACAAAACAATGCGTAACCATATATATCAGCCCACCAATCAGAATACTGTCCACAACTGTCTTCACTGGTCTCTTGCCTGGAAAACAAGGCATGGGAGATTAGATATGCTCTTGCTCTGAACTATGGTAGTTAAGTATCAATGCTGTCTACAACAATGCTTTATACAACACTTGATTCCACAATACTCCAACAAAGAACATCCCCCTTCAGTTTTTTTCTTCTACAAGGAGAGGCCCGCTTCAACACCATCACAGGGGAGAACATACCATGGTCACTTGTTGTCAATCTAACACTCAAGGATAACAAGAAGGAGATTGATCAGTGTGTATTCTCCTGGAATCAATTCCAACAATTATAGGAGCAGTCTCGTAATACTAAGTCACGCCAGCATAAATGAAGACAAGCATCGCCCCAACAGCAAATGAATTATATTGATCCAGCTCATAATTGAAGAGAAGAAACAGTTTCCATGTCTCATTGCCCAGTATTAACAGGTGTATCATGCAATGGATCCAACGCATCAATGGACAGTAATATTTCTATCTCCCAATTAACTTACCGTATTAGTGTTGGCTGCAAGCTGTAAATTAACCCAGAACGCTGTGGAAGGAGTAACTACAATGTGGTTTCACCATTTTTAACAGAACCCCACTCTATATTGTAATTCCAGCCTTCCACAAACTACTGAATGAGTCAATTTGAATTCCGGAGGAGATCTACTTATTGTCAGAGAACAAGATACCCAATGTTGAGTGCGTACGGCCCTAACTGAAAGTCCAACAGCCTATGGAAGGAGTAATATGCTACGTGCAAAAAATTGAGTATAGCAACTTAGATGGAAAGCTGCAACAGCTATGTAATTACAGACATCAATCTCACTTGGCTAATTGAATGGACGGCCCATGTCTATTGGCCTAGAAACCCAAATGGGAAAACCAGCTTCGAATGGTTGCTCAATTTTTGTTTTTGACAATTGCAGGGTTACAATGCAGGCCATTCAGCAATCTACATAGACAGCTTCTTCTTCTACATCCTCTCCTCTCGGCCAAAAGACCCTTTGTGTGTCAAACTGAAAGAAGATATAGGCCTACAAATTTCAGGCTTCTATCATGACTACTTTTGATTTTAAGCCTTTGAAAGCCCAATCTTCCAATCTTTCCCTGTAATATCAATAGCCTTCATTAACAAGTGCTTTAGGTTCTCAATGTACTCACAGTAAAGATACCTCAAGTTTACTACAGTTTGTAATATGCTTTGGTCTCCGAGGAATTTCAAAGAGAATGGAGAGGGTGAAGTTGGGCTTGCTGCTGATGGACATTTAACCCGAAGCACAAATCTCTACAGACTAAAATGAAGTTATGAAGCTTATATGATCAGACAGAATAACATGCTACAAGGGCCACTTATACAAAGTCCTTTGTAGAAAGCTAGAAATAGCATTCCTATCAAACAATTAAATATGCCACAAGCAGGATAGTTTTGGTGCTTAGAAATATCTCTGAAAATAACATCTACATCCAGCACATGTGGCTTATATAGAAATCAAGAAAAAAACCTCGAGGCAGAAATTTAGTCAGAACAATAAAAAATAAAATTAAAAGAATTAAGACTTAGAGAGAGGAATTCTCACATTTAATGCTGCAATACCAAGAATACCAGATCCAGTTCCATAATCTAACACATGCTCCCCACCTCTCAACTATTTTTCCCTTATAATTATTCCGGCAATTTTCTGTGTTTGTTTAATGTCCTCCAAAGAATTAAATATTTCCTGTTAATTTTAGGAATGGACCTTCCCTTCCCACACTAGGACAGAGAGACACACAACTTGAGGAAATTTATGACGTGGCTATACTTTTTCATGCCACATCACATCCAAGCCATACTTGTTATTATAATCACATGAATAATGGATTTTTAGTAGATCAGATCAGAAACTTAATGGGCAATCGGCTTGTTACACAGTGGCAATCTTACAATACAACAGGGATCTGTAGGTAATGGTGACTGAGTACGTAGATGCCAACAAGGTGTTGAAGAGAGTGAGGTGATGGCACACAAGTGTTGCCTTGCCATCTGATTTACTATCCATACACTGTTCTGGTGTATGATAACAAGGCTCTCTTTCACTTAAGATGAAAATATGAGCCAATTCAATTCAATTCAAGGATTAATTAACATTTCAATTCATACTTAAATGTGTTAGATAACTTAGATATAGATGTTCAACCACAGGGCAACAACTAAAACCCAGTTCCTCATTGTCCAAACTCTGTGGACAAGTTTAGCCTCTGCTAAGAACCTGGCCATGTGTGCACTGCTGAAGACCAGACCAGACCAGATCGCCACTCTGTTCGCAATGCAGAATACCAGCCCAGATCCTGCTCGGTTTAGTGCTGATTCCTCACGCCAGAACTCGCCATCATATGATCTGCATTGAGTTTCAGGTCAGTTCACCACTTTTTTGAAGGATTGGCAGGCCAGAACCCGTCGCCTCTTGTCCAGGGGTAGGGGAGTGAACAGTATGACTTGGTCCAACAGATCTGATGGGGAAGCCTTTGTTTCCCTCCTTGGATCTCCAAACTCTGTAGGAGAAAATCGTTCAAGGAAAAGTAAATTGTCAAAAGGGCAGAAGATCTTCCCAAGCTGGCAATTTAGACTCCGGAGGCTAAACAGAAAGACAAAATGCCGCATGAACAAGAATTAATTGGAAAGTTTACAGGCTTATGGCACAGTCCCTGAGCAGTGGAGGTATGGGTCACAGAAAACTGGGATTCTCCTTGTAAATTTATTTACTGTGGAAATGGGTTTATTCTGTTCATTTTTTATAGTGAAGAGGAGAGAGATAATATTTTCAGATCAGGCCCATACTTCATGAGTACCCGGGGAATATTTCTCTCCCATTGGACCCTTGATTTTGACCAAGAAATGGAAATCTTGGTTGCCCCTGTATGGGTCAAGCTTCCACATCTCCCTGTGATCTTCTAGGATAAAGCCACTCTTAAAATTATTGGAGACAAACCAGGTCGCTTCATTGACCATTCAGAGATAAAAAGGGGAATGTATACTTGCACTTGTGTGAATTTGTGTGAATTATACTTAGAGCTTTTAAGTGCAACACCTACAGGCTACGAGTATGGCCACTTTGCAAAAAACAAAAATCACAAGCTCAGGCCTGTAAATTTTCAGACCCCAACCCAGTTTCAGTCTCGCTGATTTTTCAGCCAATGTTTAGTGCCCAATCCCATCAGCAATTAAATGCACAGCAGAAAATTAATTTCGGAACTGAAACATGAGGATTCTGAACATCGTTTATAATGCAGAAATAAAATATCAGCAGCACATAAAACTCAGAAAATATTGACACAGATATTTTCGGTCTAACTTTGACCCTGGAAAAACCCACAAGGGGAAAACCAGTGAGAGAGGGAGAATTTTATTATTTAGAAGCTTCAAAGAATTCTGTTACAGCATGTTCATCTTCAAAGATTTAAATGACAAACTTATCTCGATAACCGTGCCAAGTCTTCACACAGGAAATAAGCCAAACTCCTCAAAATTCTTTCCAAAATTTTCTGCAATAAATTGCAGGTCTGCTCCTTGATTTCTGTGCCTCTAAAATGCTGTATGGATGCCTCGAAATACGTGCCAACTGCTTCAGCAAATTTCTAGGTGCATTAATGGCTGTACAGCCGCCTTGAAAACCGTGCCAAACTTTCTAGAAAAACCACACAGCAATCTGTCTCGATTTCTGTGCCAAGAAAGGACTGTATGGACCTGTACTGAATCCATATGGTACGGCCTGAGTACAGCTGTCTGTCCCTCCTCGAAATCTGTGCCAAAGTACAGCTGTACGGACTGATAAATCCCGTACTGTACGGACAGAAATAAATGATGTCTGCTGTCTCAATTTCTGTGCACACAAGTGACTGTACAGACCTCAAAATCGGTGTTGTACGGCCTCCTGTGTATGCTGAACCTTTGCCTCGGTTTATGTGCTATTATTCTGCCTTGGAATACGTGCCCTAGCTCTCAGAAATGGCTGCTCTCTTGCTGCTCAAAAATGCTCTCTCTTGCTCTCTCAACAATGAACCAACAACCCAACAATGGGTGCGCCCTCCAACCCTAATCGACCTCATGAGATAGGTGAGAAGTTTTCTAATCCAATGGCTGAGATTAGATTAGATGAGTGGCTGAGATTTGGTTTCTCTTCACTCACCCTCACTAAAGTCATAAAGTCACCTTTTAATTTGCATCTCACAAATTAAATGACTAGGGCCCACATTAGGCACTTTCTCACCCCTTAGGTGTCTAGGGATGAGAAACACTTGCCTAGGTACTTTATTTAATTAAAAAATTTAACACTCGCTCTTACCGAGGAAAGTGTTACTCACCACTCCAAGCTTGTCCCTAAAAAATACAAACTTGCCTCTGCCCAATGCCTTGGTGAGTATGTCTGCAACCTGCTCCTCTGTAGATATGTATTGTAGCTCCACAGCTCCTCTCTAAACATAGTCACGGATGAAGTGATAACAAATCTCGATATGCTTAAACCAATCATGAAAAACTGTATTCTCCGAGAGTTTAATGCAACTCTGATTATCATAGTAAATCACAATAGGCCTCAACTGCACACCGAACAATCCCACCAGCGTCTTGCGAAGCCAAAGGGCCTCACAACTGGCCTGACTAGCTGTCATATACTCAGCCTCTGTAGAACTCAAAGCCACTGACTTTTGTTTCCGACTGAACCAAGACACAACTGCTGAGCCCAATCCGAAACAGCACCCTGAAGTGCTTTTTATGTCACTAACACATCCTGCCCAATCCGAGTCTGTATAGCCAACCAGACGAACTCCATCTCCTCTTTGATAGTTCAGACCATAATCTACCGTACCACAAAGATACCTGAGCACATGTTTTGCTGCCACCCAGTGCACTCTCCTAGGCTCCACCATGAACTGACTGAGAGTGTTGACAGCAAAACAAAT